>JAFEMH010003180.1:0-284185 GCA_022495995.1 Adenophora triphylla var. japonica | reverse complement strand
ATTCCGCTAGGAAAAAGAAAGACCATTTGGCGAGCCTCATTGTGAGAGATGGTTTTTGTCGAAGAGGTATTTAGCCAGGTCCATTTTGGAAACCAAGTGCTGCAGTGTCTGTGCATGTAGTGCAGTAGTTTCAGGACAACCCGTACACGAGCTGCGCGAGTTTCTCGAGGGCGAGTAGTGAGTTATTGCCTTGAAACTTTCGGCGAAGTAGATGGCGTTTTCGACCCGTGACTCCTTCTTTTCTTGACGAGCATGGCTCCAAGCTGCGGTGTCGGTCACGATTAGGTATAGCAACGGTGGCTTTTTCCTCGTGGGGAGGACGAGAGAATCGGAGGACTCACAAGGTATGCTTTTATTTTTTCAAAGGCATCTTGGCATTCGAGTTCCACTCGCGTCGGCGTTTTCTTCATCAATTTGAAGATTGGCTCGCACGTGGAGGTCGGTGGTTGTGGCTTGGGTGATATCTTGCGTAGGCGGCCCATGAAGCTTTTCACCTCAGTACGAGTTTGCGGGTGGTCTCATTTCGATGATAGCCTTGATCTTTTGAGGATCAACCTCGATGCCTCTCTCGGTGACCATGTATCCCAAAACCTTGCCTCGGTAACCCCGAATGTGCATTTGGCGGGGTTAAGCCTCATTGAGTGTTTTCGGAGGCTATTGAAGAATTTTCTCGGGTCTACGTGAGGTGTTGTCCGTCGATCCCTTTGAGTGGATGATCATGTCATCGACGTACGCCGATCTCTTTGTGGATCATATCGTGGAAGGGCGGTTCTTTGCCCTTTGGTAGGTAGCCCCGGCGTTCTTTAGTCCGAACGGCATTGCTTGTGTAGCGATAGGTTCCCAGGGGTTGTGAAAATTTGTCTTTTCTTGATCTTCTTGGCCATCTTGATTTGATTGTAGCCGTCCACGAAGGACTTGACTTCGAAATTGGGCTGTAGTGTCCGCTGACATGTCGATGTTGGGTAGTGGAAAAATCGTCCTTGGGCTTGCTTTGTTGAGATCTCGGAAGTCACGCAACGGCGTACTTTTCCATTGGCCTTGGTGACCGTGACGATATTGGAGAGCCATGTGGGGTATTCGATCACCACGATGAAGCCGCGGAGCATTTTTTCGATCTCCTCTTTGACTTGTAAAGACCATTCGGCTTGATTCGGCGTAGCTTTTGCTTGATGGGTTTAGCCTCGGGATTCAAAGGGATCGGTGCTCTACAATGTTAGGATCTAATCCGGGCATGTCTCGGTAAGACCAAGCCGAACAACGTCCACGAACTCTTTGAGCGGTGCGATCAATGCGTCTTGCTCTGTCTTTGGTGAAGAAACTTCCGATTTGCGTCTCTTTTTGCTCTTCAGCGGTTCCCAAATTCACTTTGGTTAAAACCTCCTCGGCGGCTTGGGCCCGGTTTTTCTCTCGTTTGACAACATGCTTAAAGATGTGCTTAATGTATTGTTCGTTTAATGTATCTTGCTTCTTTATCAAGTGAATCGTTATTAGCTTGTTTGTGTGTTAGTTAATTTATCGGTTGTTAAAGATGCAATGAGAGGATACTCGGAAAGATCGAAGCATTCATTAAGAGCATATGGGAATACATTATTGGCAATGAGTTCGTAATCTTACGGCGTGAGGCCATCGGATGACTCGAGAGACTCAAATTCAAAGCTAATGGACTCGGGATGAGTTTTGACACTAGACTCTAGGACTCGAGGGTCGAGACCAAGTTGTTCGATCATGTCCTTTTTCTGGCGGTGGAGTCCGGAGAAAGTGGCCCGGATTATTGAGTGGCAATGAGCTTGATAGGAGATGGGGCTTGAAGGGCTTTATGTCACCGTTCCCGATCATTGCTATCACGAGTTATCGAAACATCGATTAGATCGGCATCTCGATTTCTTCTTTGAAGAAGCGAGGTGAAAGCGGTGGCTCGTCCCAAGCATCGCTGCGGAGTCTTTGCTTTTGTCTTGGGCATTACTAGCTCGAATGCGGACTCATTCCGTTTGTTGAAGGCGGGAGTGTCGACGAGAGAGTTTTCGAGTTCTTTTGCCAAAGAGGGGTTTTCTAGAACCAAAATTCGTTGTGAATAGTGGTGGTTGTGGATCCGGCGAGGCGGTGTGTCGAGGAATGCTCTTCGGACGGGATTTGGCTTGAGGCCTCGAATTTTGCGGAGGTTGTTTGGAGCTTGTCCATGGTTGTCGGCCGGCTTTGTTTGGCACTAATCGGCTCTGTTCCCTTTTACGGATCTTCTTCCAAGTTGCCGGCCTTCTTTGTGAAGTACTTGGTCATGTCGAAGGCTGTAGGACGAAGATCGGAGATTGCGGGCAAGCCTCTTTTGTTATACGTGGAGCGTTTTCGTGCGGCTCGCTTGTCCTCCGCAATGTGTTCGGGAGTAGGAGAGTATCCCGGGCCGTGCGAGGTATTGTTCTTTGATATTGATGATACATTGAGTGCCACGATGGCGTTTTCCCAAGCCGAGCCAGGGATGTAGTTCATGTGCTTCATCATTTTCATCGGGGGAGGAATCTTGTCCCAAATCAAAGGCAAATCTATGTGGCACACTTGGGCCTTGGGGCTCTCGATGGTGAACCACTGAGGCATCATGCGTCATCATCGTGTTTGATCTCTAAAAGCGGGACGCCGTTGGTGTTGGTCCTTTTCGGTGACTATCTTTGTCGCCGTAGATGATGGTCGATCTGTTCCTTGGATGAACTTTACGCATTGATGGAAGTAGATGCCACCCCATTGATGCGATGTAGCGAGGCGTCCCAAAATGGCAGTGAAGGTGATCGGGATGTCGATGACTTGGAAGTTTTGTCCAGGACCATTTGTTTTCCGAACCACAAGTTCAAGGTGGCTATTCCCAAGGCTAGGGCGGGATGTTGAGTCGTATGCCTTGATTGCACAGTCGAGGGTTTTAGATCGGTTGCTTTGATCCCTAGCCAAATCCATCATTTTGGGTGGAAGGACGTTCGTGGATGATCCCCATCTACCAACACCCGAGAGACGGCGCTCGTCCGGTTGAGCTGTTATGTAGAGAGGCTCGTTGTGGTCGGCCCCAAATTTTGGAAGATCGAGCTCTGTGAAGGTGATGATATTGCATGGTAATTGACGTTGCCAATCATACCAAGGCTGCTTCATCGGAGTGTGTGATGGGAACCATGAGTGCAGGCCGGGCTTTCTTCTAACTTGAGCTTGTGCGGGTAAGATGAAGTGAGTAAGGACCGGAGCGAGATGTTGCTTTGAGTGCGCTTGAGTTTGTGTCAAACGGGATCTTGGCCTTTGGGTCGAGGTTTCGGCTTCTTTGGCGTAGGGTCCCTTTTCGGTTCGTGGCTCGGGTATGGCTGGCCTTTTGTCTGTCGTGGAGGATTAGTGGGATTTGGCCGGAACGTGTCGAGAACATTCACCTCTGGACTTATGGTTTTGCTTGTCTCTCCTATTTACGTAGTGGGAGGAGCACTGATTGGCGTAAGGCCGGTTTGCACATTTCAATTCGTTATTTGTCGTAGCCTTTCTTGAAGCATCAAATAGTGGCTTTGAGATCTTCCCAGACAGGGGTTGGATTATGAGACCTTCGGGCCTTCGGTGGCGGTGCGAAGCTCGTCCCGGTCGATCATGGAGCGAGCATTGCCATGGCCTTGTCTTGAGCTAGGCTTCTTTGGAGTAGATGACGTAGTAGTCAAACTTTCTGAGGGTTCTCGAGGGTTCCATTGTGGGATCACCGGATTCATACCTCTTTTTTAGTTTTTGTTGAGAAAGATAGCTTCTTCTTTTCGTCGAGGAGCGGCCCTCGTTCATTGCATCACGGAATTCCATTTCCGGACAAGCACTTCTGTCCCTTGCAGACGTCCCACGAGATGTGTTCGTTGTTTGGCGGTGGTACCGGGACCTCGGGGAGGCTTTGGATGAAGTGAGCTTTCCTACGGAAGGTCTTGTGGTCTTACGTCATAGCGCATGGCTCGTACGAGGGTAACGGGTTGACTTACGGGAGACAATGAGAGACGTTAGAGGCTGTAGGAGCGATCATGGCTTAGGAAGCCCCAGGTAGTTGGGTGGCTAAGGTTCCGAAGTGGTGCATGGCACCTTCGATCCGAGCTTGTTGCTCACCTTGACGTTTCTCAATAGCCATGAGGACACGCCAAACTTCTTCCAATGATGGGAAATTTCTCGGGGGTAAGGTCCGTTCTCATCGTTGTTATCCCGACTTGGCCATGGGAATTGACGGTGTCTGGTGACGAGAGGTGGGAAGGAGGTAGGACCTTCTTTGTTTTGACCTTGGGGAGACGGGTTCCGGGTACTCTCGACCACTCTACGTTAGGCTGGAGGGGTGACGGGCAAGGTTTAGACACGGGAATGGCCTAACGGGATAAAAGGGGAAAACTCACGTGGCATGCGGTTTCCGTTTCTTTTATTTTGATTTTTTTTTGTTGTTTTAATTTACTTAAAACATGTTTTCTCGAGAATCCTAGGTAGGTTGGAAAAGATTGCTCTTCTTTTTCGCGACTATGCTAGATCTGGGTCGGTGGAGACCATACGTGCGGCTATAAGCCCCTCGTTTTGCACGTATTTCGACATCCCGGGGTGGACGGCCCCGAGCGAGGGTCTATAGTGCAAGCGGTTTCCACGGCCTAAAGAAAAATCGAACCTAAGGACCCAGCTGTCATGTTCGTTTTGATGCGTTAGCCATGTGAATAGTGAACCGAGCCGGCCACTAAGTCAAGATCGAGTCGAGAGTTCGGCATGACCTCTGCTTTACCTTGCTTGCGCAAGGGATGCGTGACGTTAGGCGTTAGGTGGGTCATATCGTCATGGGCGACGTATCAAAGGCGTGATGACATGGTGTCATGCGAGCATGGATGTATATCGGGACGGAACATCGTGCAGGTGTAACCGGAAATCAAGATCGGAGTCAAGATTTTAGCATGACCTTTCATCACTTTGCGCGCAAGAGGATCTTGAGTTCCGAGCCTTGACTCGAAAAATGGCCGGCATGGTATATGTATCCGAAGTATGACACGGAAGGTAAAAACCAACCGAATGCGGGACGAGTGTGACTCAAGACTTCAAACGTGCGGGGATTGACGCTTGGCTAGGATGGGATGTTTGGAATGATCCCGTGCGCGTCCAAGAGGCCTAGGAAGACCTAACGGACTTTGGCAAGCTGAGACCACTCGGGTTGAGGGTTGTAGTGTGCGGTGTATCCGAGCGACGGTGCGAGTAGCGTGCGGTGTAACAGAGGCGGCGGTGCGCGTAGTGTGCGGTCTCTAAAATTCTTTTACGAGTAAAATAGAATTTTTGAAGAATTTTAAATGTATGCACGAGATGTATATTGATGCATTTTTTTGTATTTTTATTTTTTTGTAAAATAAAAACGAAGCACGTGCACACACACACAGATTAAAGGAAGGGGTAAAATGAAAGTTTGACCCTCATCATCGTTTTAAAAATCTTTTGTTTTGTTTAAAAGTTTTTAAAACAAAAATAGTCCCCAGTAGTCGCCAAGTACCCGGATCCAGAGGCTCGCGCCCAGGCATACGGCATCTTTCGCATTGGAGCGATGTGTCTCGCCGCTTTTTGTTTTTGTAGAGTCGCCACGTAGTTTTTATTAAGCCCCAGAAACATTGAAAAAGGGCATCGGTTTAAAGATAATTTTAAAGCTTGTTTTTGTGTGATGAGATTTTGAGTTCGGAGGTCGAGATGACTCTCGGGAAAGAGAATATTAGAATATTAGAGCTCACCGAGTAGCCTCGTAAAACGAGTCTTTCGGATACCCCTAATATCCTTTAAATGTTGTGTGTGTGTGTGTGCTTTTAAAAATGCATCTTTGTATCGGATGTCTACATTGTATGCTATGTATGAAAATGTATTGAAATAGTAATGGAAAGGAAGCCTTACCAATGTTGGTTGCGTCTCTGTCTTCCGTGAGGGAAAGGTGTTTGAGGTCGGAGTAGCGTTCGGTCACGGATCGGGATTGCTTCGGGAGATGCGGTTGTCGCGGACGAGGTTTCGGCGTGAGTTGAGGTTGCGAGGCTGCGTTCGGGCAGAGGTTCGGCGTGCGTGGGGATCGTCGGGATCACTCGGGCAGAGGTTCAGCGTGCGTGGGGATCGTCGGGGTCACTCGGGCAGAGGTTCGGCGTGCGTTGTGGTGGCAGGAGTCACTCGGGCGAGTTTCGGCGTGGTTTGGGATCGTCGGTTTGACTCGGAAAAGCGGGACACCGTGGAAAAGACCGACAAGGCCTCGGAGTACCACGAGGGGCCTCGAGTACCTCGAGAGTGCCTCGGGGAAGCGCGGGAGCGTCTCGGGAGCGCTCGGGGAGGCTTCGGAGCACCACAAGGGAGCTCGGAAGGCCTCGGAAGGATCCGAAAGGGGCCGGGATTGCCTCGAGAGGACTTAGAGGGGAGCCAGAAGGCTAAGGGAGGAAGAGAGAAGAGGGAGGTGTCGAGGTCTCAAGGCTGCATTGATGAGTCTGCGGTGTTTTCGTGTGTTTGAAAGGGGTGATCAGATTGGGGTACTTACAACTCCACCGGTTGATTGGAAGGCTGTCTTTTCGATATCTTCCTCGTACATTCTAATTTGATGGTAGCCTGAATAGGCATCCAAAAACTCAGAGTGGCATAACCGGCAATAGAGTCGACCAACTTGTTTATATGGGGCATGGGGTATCTGTCATTTGGGCAAGCTAAGTCAGGTCTGTGAAGTCGATGCATATTCTCCATTTTCCATTTGCTTTCTTGACGAGTTAAGTACCAACTTCGTCACTGACCTATTGACATTTTTACCTATTCGTCAGCAAGGAATATCTTTGTATGATTTCATCACCAACCTAAGTACTTAGTTTACCATGTCATCCTTCCGTCTCATTTTCGATCCAAATCTCCGTTAAATCAGCCTATGTGGCACGTTGACGTCATTAAAATGCTGACATGGCATTTGACTTGTTGACCTGGTGGCACACCCTGGATAAATACATTACGGACCATCCACATGCTATTCCATGTCACAAATTCTGCACATGATATGCACGTGTTAAGTAAATGGGTGGGTTAGTGAAGATATTTTAGGGGAATTTAGGGGAACATGATAGAGGAAAAATCCCCAAACTGTGTTCGATGCTTAAGAGACGAATTGAAGGAGGAACCGATCAAAGGCGAAATCAAATGCATTTTGAAGTAAATTTCTTGGCGTTTGATTGTAAGCATTTCCTCTTAGGTTCATTCTTTTGAAGATTTTCATTTTATGAAGCATACTTTGACTGTAAATTTTCGTGTTTTTAATTAGTCATTTATCATTGAAAACCCTAATGCTACAAACTCAAAATTTTCAAAAGAAAATTAGGTTTTCTAGTTTCTTTTCAGTTGTTTGTTGTTATATTTATATGTTGACAGTTGGTGGTTGTTATATTTGAACATTGATGCAAAAAAATTTGTTGTTGTGTTGAACATGTATTCTTTGCCATTCAGTGTTATTGCAGTATGGATAATAAACCCAAGAGTGGGTCAAAAAAGGCTAGATTTTTTTCCAACACAACCAGATTATATTGATTTGGTAATACATCATAGATGTGAAATAATTGAACACCCTGAAAGAAAATATGTAGGAGGGGAAGTGGGTAGGATAGAGGGAGTGGATCTATATTATGAGAGTTATGGTGCATTGTGTAAGACAGTGAACAAACTGGGGTATATGGGTGGAGAGGCAATATATTATTTGATTCCAGGTCTAGATTTGAATGCAGGTCTCACTTTAATAAGTTGTGACAATGATATTATTAATGCTTGTGACATTGCTAAATTGCATAGTGAAGTGCATATATATGTTAAACATCAAATTGATGAATGTATGTTGAGTCAAGAGGAGCCTAAAGCAATGATGTTTACTTATCCAAATGCTTCTCAAAATGTTGAGGGAGACAATGTGGAGGGTGTGATGAGGATGGGGCTAATGTGCAGGGTGCTAGTATTGAGGGGGATGATGTGGAATGGTCAAATGAGGATGGTAACTTTGAAAATGATGATTGGTGGGAGTATAATGAAACTGAACTTGAGGAATTGATCTCCCAAACTCAAAATATGAAAGAAAATGATAATTTGATGTGAGGAATGTAAACTTAGATGGTGTTGGGAATGAATATGATGGGAAAGCATGTGATGGTGAAAATGAAGAAGATGGAAGTGATAGTGATGATAGTTTGAACAATGTAGAAGTAATGATAGATGATAAAGAGTATTTAGCTCATATGATGCATGCTAAGAAAACTAGAAACAGAGTGGCTGGGGGGGATGAAGATGATGGACTGAATGAAATTAGGGAGAATGAAGATGATGGCAAAAATGCAAATTTTAATCATGGAATGGGGTCTGGTTCTAATGCAATTGGTTCAAATACAGATGGTGAAAATGAAGTACAAAATAGGATTGAAAAACATAATGTGGAGAGTGGGAATGAAAATCATAATGTAAACAATGAGACTGATAATGTTAATTTGCAAGGAATGAGGTCTGTTTCTAATGCAAATGGTACTGTGCCAACCTACTTTGACTATGATTTTGGGGGTAATTTCAAGCAGTGGTTGAGTGATGATGGAAAAGAATCTAATGGTTATTCGGATCCCTTAGATATAAGTGATAAAGAGGATTGGATAAAAGGGCCAAAACCTAAACCCAAAGTGGAGATAAAATTCAATCCCAAAGAGGATATAAAGAAATGGGATTTCTGTGTTGATATGGTTTTTGAAGGAGCTTTACAGTTGAAGGGCCATATTAGGGCATATGCTTCACCTAATGGTTTTGATGTTTGGTTGAAAAAGAATGACAAAAAAAATCAAGCTAGATATGTAGGATGTCCATGGCAGCTGTGGGCAAGTTGTAAAGCAAAGGATATGGGACATTTAAGGTTAAGTCATATCACCCAAAACATAACTGTACAAAGACTTTGAACCTCAGATCTGCTAACTCAAAATGGTTGGCAAAAAGATTGAGCTATAAGATTAGAGCCAGTCCTTTTATGAAATTGGTTGATATTAAAGAAATGGTCAAAACAGATGTGGGAGTAGAGATAAATTTGAAGATGTGTTTGTTCAGAAAAAGGAGGGCATTGGCTGTTATTGAACAGAATATGATTGAGCATTACTCTTTGCTTTGGAACTATGTACTTGAACTTGTAAGGTCAAATCCTGGGACTATAGTTTTGAAGGGAACAGATGATGAGTGGGCTGGACCGAAAGAGTTTATAAGGTTTTATGTGTGTTTTGATGTTGTGAAAAAGGGGTTTATTAATGGGTGTAGAAAATTCATTGTAGTTGATGGTTATTTTCTGAAAACATGGATTAAGGGTGAGTTGTTGATTGATATGGGAAGGGATGCCAATAACCAGATGTTTCCTATAGCACGGGCTGTAGTTCATAAAGAGGATCAACATACATGGAGATGGTTTCTTAACCTTGTTTCAAGAAATATTGGAATATGTGATGGAGAGGGTTAGACAATCATGCCTGATCAACAAAAGGTGATTGTTTCCCACTTATCTGTACTTTTTGAAATTATTTAAATGTTTTAAACACACATTAATTGAATAAAGTATCCTTTTTAATTATCATGTGTAGGGACTGGAATGTGTTGTAAAGGACTTGTTTCCTGAGATTTATCTCAGAAACTATGCTAGGCATATTTATGCCAATTTCACACTGGTGTCAATTATAGAAAATATTTCTAGTCAGCTGCTAAGTCAACAAAAAGAGAGTATTTTCAAAAGAATATGGAAAAGATAAAAATATTATCTGAGGAGGGTTTTAAGCATTTGATAGATAGGGATCCATCTAGATGGAGTATGATTTTCTTTCCATTTGGCAGCAAAGTCCTTGGTCCCATGCCTTTATTTTTTAATAGGAACATAGTTCAGCAAATGAGGCTCCTAGTCAAAGCCAAAGACAAGAATCTGGGAATACTCAAAGTGGGGTAAGGTTTTGAGCTGTTTTTAGATATTTCTTTTTTTAATTGACCCCACCCATGTGTCATGTACTAACCAGTGTCTCCATTCTCCTTTCTTTTTATTAAGTTCAAACTAGGTCCAAAAGAAATGGTCCCCCCAATATGCAAGCTAGCCTACAACCATCATTCTCAAGGAGGGGAATGACTTTTATAACTGATGTGGCATTGTAGAAACAGACCAAGAAGAAGAATCCAAGATATTAATTATGTGTAGTTGTGTTCGTAAACATTATAAATTTAGTTGCTTGTTATTTTGGTAGAAATTTATGGTGGTTGTCTGATGTTTAGGTAAACAGTGATGGTGGTAGTTGATAATTAGGTGTTGGGTAACATTTATATGGTGTGGCCCTATGTTTTGGCTATCACACAGAGTTTTTTGGGGTATTATGGTTGAACTCCTCTGCTATGGTTTTGATTTTTGGGGATTTAATGTGTTTTGCTAAGCAGAATTACTTGTCAGATGGCATAGAACATGTAAGACAAATCATATGTTGCTATGTAAGTTTATTTTCAAGGTGAATTGTTTTTTATGATTATGATTGTCTCATATAAATTCTATTATTTCATTCAAGTTCAGAGGGTATAGAACATATAAACTTAAAATACTTCATTGAAACAGGGAGACCAAACACTAAATTAACATTAAGATTTTTGTAAGTAGTACATTAGCATGTCATTACAACCATTCTAAATCCTCCCATCCTAAACCCACCAACACTAATCACTTCATTGTAATGAAAAACAGAGCAAACAAAGATAAAAGAGATTCAATAAAACAAATCACAATCATCATCTTCATTCCACCAATAGCTGAGTTCAACCCTTGCAATTCATTCTAAAAACTCTGAATACCAGTATGCAAACCACCTCCCAAGGCCCTAACTTCCATCATTATTTCATGGTTTCCAATTTCAGCTAATGTATTTCCCCCAATTGCAGACCAAGTAACATCTGAATTTTTGGCTCCCAAAATTTAAAGAAATTGCAATCTTCTTTTTCGCACTTGAAGTATAACCTATTTGGATTGCTCGTCGATTCTGAAATTCGAACAATTGCTCTTTTGTCACACTTGCAGCACTTGTTCCTAAATTTGATGAAACCTCCATTGATATGACTGGTATTTGAAGTTTCCCTCGTGCATGATGAATTTGAAGAAGCCATTTCACAATCTGGTTCAACATATACGAAGCCAATTGATAGGATTAAAGTCACAAACATAAACCCTAGTTTTTAAATTGGGACTTTTTACCTTTCAAAATATGAAAGTTAATCTTTATAATTAATGAAATAGGGATATCTTACCTGCTTCCCTACCAATTTCGAGTTCTTCTATACAAACATTGAGCGCTACAACCTTCTTTTCCTAGCTTCCATAAGTCGGCCTCGTCTATAATGGTGTCATCCTCAAAATAGAGTTGAAGGGAGAAGGTCACGTGATTCACTCGTAATGTATTTATCCAGGGTGTACCACCAGGTCAACAAGTCAAAGGCCATATCAGTATTGTAACGACGTCAACGTGCCATATATGCTAATTTAACAGAGATTTGGATGGAAATGAGATGGAGGGATGACATGATAAAATAAGTACTTAGGTTAGGGACGAAATCATACAAAGATGTTCCTTAATGATGAATAGGTAAAAATGTCAATAGGTCAGTGACGAAGTTGGTACTTAACTCCTTTCTTGACCATCACCACATTTGCTAGCCAAGTTTTGAAGGTGGCCTCCCTGATTATCTTGCATTGAATAGGATATCGACCTCTTGATTGATGGCGATCTCTTTATCACGAGCAATTATTCTCAACTTCTGGCTTTTGAATTTGATAGTGGCATTTACCCCAAGTTTGTGAATGGCGACCTCTTCCTTGATTCCCTTCACATGTTTCACTCTCTTAGCGAAAACATCTAAACTTTCTTTCAACAAGGTGACGATTTCGGCCTTTTCTTCAGGTGACAACTGTCCACCTATGTTGATATTTTGCTCGGGGTAGGCCATATTGGTTTCCACTTCTTCTAGCTCATCCATATGCTTTCTGGACCGTCCCTAAATTGTAGGGTTTCAATTATGATTTCTCTAACCCTTCTTCTTTCTTATTCTCAAAGGTGTAGGGCTTCCACCTCGATCATGCCATCTAACTCTGTAGTCAGCTCGTTAGCATCAGTGTCCCCCCGAGTGTTGATCGATTCAGAGACATAGGTTCCCAATGATGACATGATAGACCAAAGCTGTATCAGTTGTACCTTCTGGGCTGTTAGAGGGACGTTTCGCCTCAATCATGACCTGTGAGGGATAGGTCACCTCATGCTGCACTACTTCCATGTCCTCATCCACACATTGGATGGTTTCCAACCTTGACGTCGTAGTCACCAACTTAGAAAATTTCCAGCTTGCTTCAGGTGTTTCAATTTCAATTTATCTTTTCTTCTTGTCCTTGAGAACATGGTCGAGGTATTCCCTGGTTGTTCCCAATACACACCCAACACCAAGAGGGGTGGGGAACTTGACCCTTTGACGAGGGATTGAGGGGATTGTCCCCAAAGTGACTTGTTAAGGAATTCCCAAGATAGCATAGTAATCACTTACTACGTCAATAACAATAAAATTTACCTTGGTCGTGGTCCTCAAAGGGTGTTGACCAACATCTACCTCGAGTTCGATCTGACCCTTCGCATCGACCCTTAGTTGGTGAAACCCTCCAGTCGACCTGCATAAGGTGACAATCTAGTATCTAGGAGGCCTATTTCCTGGTAAGTAGTAGAGTATATCCTTGCACGCTCTCGTGTCAACCAAGGTTCTACTGGATGTGCAATTGTAAATGAGCCATGGGATGATTAGACTCTGTTCTCGAGCAGCCATGCTGGTAGCTAGCTCGTAAGGGTAAAAACTAATAATCTCCTCTTGCACGCAACTCCTCGGTGGAACATACGAAACCTTATTTAGCTAAAAAATCTGGTAGGTCATTCCCCAACCGGGGGACGATCTCCTTTTACAAATCTATTCAACCTGCCCTCATTGACTTATTTTCGGATGCTTGTTTTCAAACTCATACAATTCTCAATGTTGTGTCTAGTATCTTTATGACAGTACTTGCTGTTGTCTCGAAAAAACTTGTTCTGGGGGGTTCATGGGGCCAGGAGGAGCCAGATCGACCGTATTCAATATCTAAGTCTGGCTAACAGTGAGGGGAGTAAAGTTTTCGAGGACTCTCTTAGTCGCCCTAGTACAATTTTTTCCCTTACTATTGCCTGGGTAAACTCTGGTAGTCACCCATTTGGACGACTCTCCTGTGTCGGCATTCTTGACGCTTCTCTTTCTTACCTTGTGTTCCTCCGCCATAACGACGTAATACTCTCTCTAAAAGAGTCCTTCCTCGTGGCCGCTCGCCTGACTTACAGCATATAATTTAAGTCAGGGGAGGACACTCCATTTCTGAAGCAATTAATGATTTCTCTGTCCATCAAATCCTCCTCAATTCGGTCGACCAACTCCTTGAATCTTGTAAAGTAGCTCATAGTGCTCTCCGTCTTCCCCTGAGCTATGTTTTTAAAGTCGCTAACTGTCTTCTTACGTGCTCCAACGGTCGAGAATCTCTCCATGAACTTACGTCGCATATACCTCCAAGTGTTGATGCATCCCATAGACAATCTACAAAACCAATTTAGGGCGGCACCAGTGAATGTGCTCATCAATGCCTTATAAATCACGTCATCTTTGGATGAGACCAAACACATGGATGCCTCAAAGTGCTGCATGTGATTCAAGTCATTGGTTTTCCCAATATATTTTTCTAGGACAGTCGGGAGGACCTTCATCCAACATCCATTGGGCTAGCGGTCGAAGAGTGCTATCATTTTTTCGACCCTTCCATTGGTCACCTGGCGATCTGCTTCCATATCATCTAGCTTTCTCTTGAGGTTCAATAACTCCCTAGCATCCAAACCAGGCACTTCCTCCCTGTGATGGGAAATGGAGTTCGACCTCTGCGCTTCTTACTTTGATGCACCCTCCTAGAAGTGTTCGCACCCTGTCAACCTTGGGTGGAGACCTTTGCCTCCTATCTCTTCTAGGGGGCGACCAACCTCCCGCTGAGGGCGCACCTCTTCCTCTGGGGGCGACCTGCCTCTTTTCGGCCTCCAATTGCCTCCTTTGTAATGAGTCAGCCTCTTGTTCCCAGTTGTTGTTGAGCGTATCTTGCAGGTCCCGTTCGATACTAAATTACCCACCGGGCAAGGTCTTTCGCTTCTCCCTTCACCACTTGAGGGTCCAGGGGCCTGAAATTACCCGATCTGATGCTCAAACGCATGGGAAGTTTCAAAATGCTTTAAAAATTTGGATGGATGAATTTCTTTAAAAGAGAGTCGCCACACCGTTTTTGTGAGCCCAAAACATTGAAAAAAGTCTTATTTAATGTAAGATTTTGAGTTCGGAGGTCACGTTATGCCTCGAGAAATGTATATTTGTGCTCACCCGAAACGCCTCATATCCATGAGACTTTCTGTCCTTTTGAAAATTGTATGTGTGTGTGTGTTTAAGATCAAGTGGTTTTTTAACTTAAAAAAGGAAAAGAAAACTGTGAAATTTAAAAAACAGTTTATTTTAACGAAAAAGGTTTAGAATAAATCTAAAACTGGAAAAAACTAAACAAATGTCACAGCTTGCAAACTAATCCGTATGTATTAGTGCTCCTTTACAAGGAGGTCCGTACGTATCTATATGTTCAGTATGATGTTTTTGTGTTTTATCATTCTATTTCTGCTGTTTTTAGGACTAGAGCTGAAAACAACAAAGATAGACAACTTCTGAAACTGTCTAGAATTTTAACATGAAATATGGAAAAGTCAAACATTCAATCCCAATGTTGTCATCCCCAATCCCTAGAATAGTACAACAATGGTGGTTTTTGAGATTTTTCTTGGGAGACAACAATGGAGGTTGGTTGTTTGAAGTAGAGAAATGAGAGATTTTTGAAGATAAACATGAACATTGTTATATTTAAGTAGATAATGAAGGGAGAGGTGAGGTTACATTAACATTGTAACTTTAATCCCTAGAATCACATCTTTAATATAAGTGATGAGTTCATACTTGAAGATTAGGGTTACTTATATAATAGTAACTTTCAATGGGTTATAGATCAAAAGATGATTTAAGAGATGAAGATATTTGAAGGTAAATAAGGAAAACTATACTTGAAATTCTATACTTGAAATTCTATACTTGAAATGAATATAAACAAACCACTATCTTCATTAGACTTTCATTTTTAAGCACATTGGTGTGCATGGAAAGCTTTTTAGGATCATTTAGGTAGTTTGGGTCTACAATGTACAATAACAAATAAAGGATTACATTTTAGATGATAGATTTAATAACAATGATTCTTAAATGGATTAAAGACTTTGAAATGAAGGATTAGAGTTTTACTAGGGTTTGGAAGGAGAGCTCACCAATGTTGATTCTTTCTATCTTCCTAAGGTTTTATTTGTTGAAAAAAGTGTTTAATTGTTTTGAAAGTGATAAGGAGAGAAAATTCTGCCATCACTCTAGCAGAATCTCCCCTAATTCTCTCAAATATTGCCCTTCACTTTTTTTAATCCCAAATGAAAGAATAAGGGGATGTATTTATAGATTTCTGTAAGTGCAAGGTGGTCCATACGGATTAACCTTGCCTTTTACAAGGTGATCCGTATGGATCAAAGCGTGAGTCAGCATGTATTTTGACTTTTGTTATTCCAGCGAGGTACTTCTGAGGTTTTTAATGTATAAAAGATCCTTTCTTGCCTTGCTTGGTCAATTTTAATTCTCGAAAAGTCTCGGGACTTTGTGATTTTGGATAAGTGCAACCTCGGTGTACTTCCCACATGCTTAGATAGAGAGCGCTCCGTATTAGGGTACTTACAGGGCCCCGTTCTTGGGTCGGTGAGAAGTTTGTGACGGGCCTACCTACTGTGCTCGTCCTTTCTAGGAGACTTCGACAGTTCAAGTAGCTTGTCATGAACCTCTAACAGGCTTTATAGCCCCTTTGCCCTTCTAAGAGTATATCTCTTCTACTAGGGTGAGGGGCTGAGGGACCTGGTAGGTTGCCTGCAGTTGTTCAACCCATTTGGTGCTTCTTACTCTGCTGACCACCTCCTTGGATGGCTATTGGCCTCTTCTCTCACCTCCTGTCTTCAATTCCTACCTCGTCCAACACACTATTTGAACGGGTTGGTCTCCTAAGAGGGTTCCCGGGTGGAGGAGGAGGAAGGTTTGCCGTGCGGTTTCCGCTGCCAATATCCATGCCTGTGTTGTTGCCACCGCCGGTGTAAATCATTTACCTGATCACTTGAAGTAGTTGCGGTATGTTCGTCTTATACCATGTTAGCAAGTTGACAAGATTTCAAGGTCTAGTATTCAACGATTTCCGACAATGGAACTAAACTGATGATGCAGGAATCATCCGGATCAGCCTTAGTGCATCAATAGGTTGTAATCTAGCTAATATGATCTGAAACTACCAACAAACAACTAGCCGGCATGGTTTCCGGTTAATACCCTCCGGCGTGATGATGAGATATAGTGTTATAAGCTTATGAAAACTGTATTAAAATGACGTATATCTCAAATTGCCAAAATAATGTAACATTTTTCTAATGTGTATAGAGTGCTATTTATAGGGTTGCCGTGGGATGTTGATTAATCCCATAAACCATGGAGGGATTGTAGGCATAACTGCTTCGAGAAAGTAGGAAACGGTTACGTATGACGACGTGGGTTTACGCACATTTGATTTGTTCGAGGTCGTCTGATTGGTCGAGGTCGACCTGATTTCGTGTCTTGGCTAGGCATATATTGTATAAGAAGTAGAACGTGTGACAGACGAAGTTAGGTCGGGAATAAGGAATGTCGAACAATAAGATTGATCAACTAAACTAAATGATGGAGATCACGTGCCTCTGTAATGCCATAATGGGTCTTTTACACTTAATGGACCTTTGAGTCCGTTTGAAATTAGGGTTAGCCCGTTGGATTTGCCCCATCACTTTTGTTCCATTCAATTCATATTCATATATATATATATTAAAGTTGGTGAGGACGACTATGGTTTGCCATGTGGACATGCCTTGATAGAAGCTTGATTATGGAGAAACCACATCATCACTATCCCAAAATCTATATGACTTTTGATATTCTCCTTATTAACTAAAACTATTAGTTAATAGTAATAGTTATTATATAGGTTAACTATTACTATTAATAGTATTAGTTAACTATAATTATATAAGTTAACTATTACTATTAATTATACTAGTTAACTATAATAATTACTATATAAGTTAACTATTATTATTAATATTAGGGTTAATTACCATTTAGGGCCTGAGGTAGTATACCTGTTCTCGTGCGGGGGCCTATTATAGTTTCCTTTTCAATTTAGGGCCTCACGTTAAAAAAGTTAGCCAATTAAGGGAAAACTAACGATTTTGGTTAAAAAACTCAGTTAAGTGACCATGTGTCTACCACGTGCGTTTTAACGAGGGTATTTCTGGCAAATGAAGTTGTTATCCCTGTTAAAGGGGTTAAATGCAATTTTCTAAATTAAAAGGATTGAAAATAAAATTTATTTTCAATCCTTCTTCTTCATCAACACAAACCCACCATCACCGCCACCCTTCCCCACACCACCACCATCATTCACATCCACCGCCTCGGCACCACACACCATCATAAACATAAACCCACCCCTTACAACACCATCAACACAAACCCACCAACATCAACGCCTCACCATCGACACAATCAACGAAAAAGCCACAACTCCACCACCAAATTCAAGCTTCAAAACTCAAATTCAAAATCAAAGAGAGGCGGCGTATGTGGGTTGGCCATGGAAAAGCTTTTTTGGATTAAAATTCGGCAAACCCAGAGAGGAAAAGTGTGAAATTGAGAGAATTTTAGAGAGAGAAAGAGAGGGGGTAGTGTGAGAGACAGAGAGAGAGAGAGTATGCCTGGGATGGAGACGGTCGCCGGAGTAGGGGGAGACGATCGCCGGAGTAGGGGGAGGGAGACGGTCGCCGGAGTAGGGGGAGGGAGACGGTGCCGGAGTTGGGGGAAGGTAGAGAGACGGGGAGTGTGTGTACGTGTGTAGAGTGTGTGTACGTGTGTGTATATATATATATATATATATATATATATATATATATATATATATATATATATATATATATATATATATATATATATATAATTTATTATTTTACATAATAATTGTAATTTTTTTCATAAATGAATTTATTATTTTACATAATAATTTTAATTTTTTTCATAAATGAATTTATTATTTTACATAATAATTGTTATTTTTTTCATAAATGAATTTATTATTTTACATAATAATTGATAAATTTATAATTTATAAATTTATAAATGTGATTATTTAATTATAATTTTTTTATAATTTTTTCTTTATTTTGTTTTAAAATGTGATTATTTAATATTTAAAAAAAATATTTTTAGTCCTTTTATTTTATGAAATTACATTTAACTCCCTGAATATGAAATTAACTTCAGTTTGGTCCAATCCGTTAGACTTTAACAAGTTTTTCAACGAATTTCGTCAAATAGCCCTTAACTGGCTAACTTTTCTAATGACAGGCCCTAAATTGAAAAAGAAAACTATAATAGGCCCCGCGCGAGAACAGTATACGACCTCAGGCCCTAAATGGTAATTAACCCTTAATATTATTAGTTAATCATAATAGTGACTATATAGGTTAACATTACTATTAATAGTATTAGTTAATCATAATAGTATAGTTACTATGTATGTTAACATTACTATTAATAGTATTAGTTAATCATAATAATTGTTGTATATGTTAACTATCACTACCATTATTAGTTAATTATAATAGTTACTATATAGATTAACTATTACTATTACTATTATTAGTTAATCATCATAATTATATATGTTAACTATTATTATAATAATATTAGTTAATCATAATAGTAATTATATGGGTAACTATTATCATTTAGTTTGATATAAGCTAATATTATTAGTTAAATATAACAATTACTATATGGTGACTATTAAACTTGCTATTTAAGAAATAGATATCGTTATAGTAAAATATAATTAAAAAAATTAATTTTTAATATATTAGAATATCTTAGATAATGCTTCAATATTAGTTACTAATAATATTTAGTATAGGGTAACTGTTAATATTTAATTTAGTAGTTAATATACTCCGTATTTGATAAATATTAGATGTTAAACTTACTATATTAGATCAATATTCCCATATAACTTTCTATTAAGATTAAGATGATGTTACTATATTAGTTAACCATAACTAGAAAAAATATTATTTTAAAATATAATAAAAATATTACTCTAATAATACATTATATGTATATAATGGTTTCTGTTAATTATATTTACTAATCATAATATGTGTACGTATGTAGTATAAAATCATAAATTATCAAAGATATCTAATATTATTAATTCAATCATCTATACAATTAGAAAGTTATACAATTAGAAAGTTAAGTAATAACAATAATAATTCATTATTATTATTCAAATTTTAAATGTCATAATAAATACAAACTATATACTCCATCCGTCCCAATAAAAGCTTCACTAATTATCCAAAAGGACGTCCCGTTAGAAGCTTCACCTTTTCTTTTTTGGCAAAGAATATTTACTATTTCCTTCACTCATTCTCTCTCCTACATTATTTTAATACTCACAACACCATTATAATTTACTATTCCCTCCACTAATTCTCTCTCCTATTTTCAAATTACACTCACAACATTTTTTCCCTCTCATTTCCATAATTTGCGTGCCCATCCAAAAGGGTGAAGCACTTATTGGGACGGAGGGAGTATAACAAAAGATAAAATAAAAAAATTCTCCTGAATTTATAAATATAAATATTTTGATTGATATAAAATAAATTTAAATCATCAAAAAAAATGTTAGGCTACTTTATCAAATAAAATATAAAATACAAAAAAAATGATAAATTAATTTTTCGTGTGAAACACCAAATATCCACTAGTTAATTTTAATCCCATTAAAAAAATCTACTCTGCCATTGCGAAAGATCACTAACGCATTATATCCAAGAGACAATATGATGTCACTGGCGTGAGTCAATGTTGACTCTCGGATTCAAAACGGCATCGTTTATTGATGATGGGATACACATTTTCCCGTGCGCCGCGCAACACGAAAACTTTCGCAGTATTTTTCCTTTTCAAAATCATAAAACAAAAAATGAAACCGCCGTCCTTCGCACTATCCGTCCAACGCTCAACTTACTCATTTTCTCTCTCCGGCCGGCCGGCCGGCAACGTATAAATGATCGCTTTCTAACGTAACGGATTTTTTCCATCTATAGGAAAAACAGATAAAGATGGGGATGATTGATTTGATAACGAGAGCAGATGCAATTTGCAAAAAGTATGAACGTTACGACGTCGACAAGCAAAGAGACGCCGTTAACAATGTCCCCGGTGGTGATCCTTTCGCCCGTCTCTACGCCTCCATTGAAGCCGACCTCGAACAACTCATTCAGGTTCACTCTCTCTGTATCGAAATTCATCCGTACTATCTGTTTGATCAGCTTATTTAATGAATTTTGGTGTGTTCTTAATTAGAAATCGGAGGCGGCAGCTGCGGAGACGCGCAGGGCGACGGCGGTGGCTATAAACGCCGAAATTCGACGGACTAAGGCTCGCTTGCTTGATGAATTACCCAAATTACAGAGACTAGCTTTCAAAAAGGTAAAACCCCATTTTTTTTAGTGAAAAATTAAGCCGGGATTTTGTTTGTGATGTATTCCGCTATGGAGCTTCAGCAAACCTGAACAGCAGGCTGAGTAAGTCGCGCGACATCAACAGCCACGATGCACGACTCGTGCTTACCATCACGAGTCGTGATGTTGTTCTGCACGACTGCTTGGATGGTCACGCCTCGTGTCACGATTGATGTTGGAGGGTACGACTCGTGAATCACGAGTCGTGACAGACGCGTTCAAAGATTTCGGATTGTTTCCTAATTACTGTTTTGACGTTTATTTTGTTTCCTTTTTTTTTAAAGAGTTTTAATTAGGATTGTCTTATTTTCCTTTTCCAAGTCAATTAGGGTTTTAGTTCTAGAATGTTCTTTTCGTTATTATAAATAGTTGTTAGGTCTTTTGTAATATGATATGTTTTTGATAATTAATAAAAAGAGTCTTGCATTGTGCAATTCTAGGGTTTTTCCCTGTTGAAGGTAGATTCCTTCGAGAAGGTGGATTCCTTCTGTTGAAATCAAGATCTTCCTTAATTGGTTGATTTTGTCAAGGTTCTCATCATTGGTGTTTGCCTTGCAAAACCCTAGTTCGTGGATTCGATCTAGGTCAAACAATACGTTGATTCGGTTGTTTGTCTATCCAGGTTACTTAGTTTATTTGATTATTCTGCTGCGTTCATTCTAATTACATCAGTTGGTATCAGAGCGAGTTCGATCCATGGAGGAGATGACCAACAATGGTGGAGAAGAAAAATCGCTTCTTGAGAAGATCGATATGCGTCTGAAGTTTGATCGTTGTCAAGTAAGAAAAATTTCTATAAAGTTTAATAAACTTGATAAAGAGACCGAGTATAAGAATGATGTGATGCTTTATTGGGAATCTGCAATTCAAAGCGGCCGATTTCTGGCAAGTTATCAGCTTATGGTGGATAAATATCGCGATGAAAGGGATATTGTTTGGGCAGAAGCTGAACAATGTCTTGTCCAAATCGATCTTTATACGAAAAGAATTCATCGTTTTGAGGCACGAAGGGAGGCTGAGTTAAGGCGTCTCGAGGAAGAAAATCGCATGGTCGTTGAAGAAATTCCTGTCCAAGAAGATCCTGTTGAAGAAGAAATTATTGTTGAAGACATAGGTGCAAAGGACGAGGTTATTCTGGTATGTGCCACTAATATTCCTCCCCATATTATTGAGTCCAAGGTGAATGATGATTTAATTTTTTCGGAGGATCCACACAAGGATGATAGATCGGATTATATTATTCTTTTTCCGGAGGAAATTTGTTTGCCTATACTTGTGTTGAAGAGGCGGATCTATTCCAAGTATTTGTTTAAATGGGACGGAGCATTTCAAATCACCTTTCGTCCTATTGTGCGAAAGAGTTTAATTTACTCGAAATATCTCTTTATTTGGCATGGTAGATATCAGTTGATAGACAAGGATTCGGGACGAATCCTTTTTGAAGTGGGGGTAAATGATGTATTCCGCTATGGAGCTTCAGCAAACCTGAACAGCAGGCTGAGTAAGTCGCGCGACATCAACAGCCACGATGCACGACTCGTGCTTACCATCACGAGTCGTGATGTTGTTCTGCACGACTGCTTGGATGGTCACGCCTTGATGTTGGAGGGTACGACTCGTGAAGCTAGTCACGAGTCGTGACAGACGCGTTCAAAGATTCCGGATTGTTTCCTAATTACTGTTTTGACGTTTATTTTGTTTCCTTTTTAAAGAGTTTTAATTAGGATTGTCTTATTTTCCTTTTCCAAGTCAATTAGGGTTTTAGTTCTAGAATGTTCTTTTCGTTATTATAAATAGTTGCTAGGTCTTTTGTAATATGATATGTTTTTGATAATTAATAAAAAGAGTCTTGCATTGTGCAATTCTAGGGTTTTTCCCTGTTGAAGGTAGATTCCTTCGAGAAGGTGGATTCCTTCTGTTGAAATCAAGATCTTCTTTAATTGGTTGATTTTGTCAAGGTTCTCATCATTGGTGTTTGCCTTGCAAAACCCTAGTTCGTGGATTCGATCTAGGTCAAACAATACGTTGATTCGGTTGTTTGTCTATCCAGGTTACTTAGTTTATTTTGATTTTTACTGTGCTATTTTCCTTGAAAAAACAATTAACTAATACCCCAACGTCCCTAAATGAATGTCCATATTCAAGAAAATTTTGTCTATGGTTGTTTTTTTTTGTCTAGAAAAACTATCCCTAAATGATTCTTTGCCAAAAAAAATATTTCACTATTCATCATACACAAAAATTTAGAAACTAAATAACAAGACTATTTATTCATTTTAAATTTTACAATACATGTTCAGAATGTCCTTTAAATGAACATTAGACATTCATTTAGGAACGGAGGGATTAGGATGATGGTATTGTGAACTGATGTAGGTAAAAGGGATTTCAAAAGAAGATATTGAGGCTCGTAGCGAATTGGTATTGGCACTCAAAGAGAGGATTGAAAAAGTACCTGATGGATCGTCGACTGGGCCTAAACAAACCAGTGGATTAGTATTTTCATCCTCCGATAAAGCAATTAAGTTCGGTGCAACTTCAGGTAAACCTTGAATTCATTAAAGTTCGGTTTGATTATTTGGTTTGTTCTGGTATTATACTTGATTTTGCGTCAATATCAGATGAAAAATTTGATAGTAGCTACTATCAACATACTGAGGAGACGAGCAATTTTAGAGGAGAGTATGAAATGAGGAAAATAAAACAGGTGCATTTTCATTTTCCTTTCTTGGCGGTTTTTTTGTCTGTTTGGATCATGCTTGGATAATCTTTTACATTTGTCAGTTCACATCCTTGTTTTCGTTTCAACTAGGTGACTCCAGTTTGGTCATTTACATTATACTCTCTCCGTCCCAAAATGAATGACTCTTATTTAGAATTTCTTGTCCCAAAATAGATGTTTATCTATTAAAAAACTTTGACCCTAAATGATTTTTACCATTTTTTTTTCATATATCATTGGATACTTCTAAAACTAAAAGTTTGAAAGTGGATAGAAAAGGTATATATTCATTAGTTTCTTACATGTAAACTTTATGAAGATGTCCCTTGAACGAAGAATAGATATTCATTTTGGGACGGAGGGAGTAGTAGGCTAACGATAGTGAAAATGTAACATGAAATAGGTTTGAAGATGTTCTTGTTTGGATTTACCAGAAGAAGGGTTGCTACTGCTAGTGACCATTTTTGGAACGATTGGCAAAATTCTGTCTAAACTGTCCACAGGTTGTCTTGTCTAATGTTACAAATCTGTTTAATTCATTGGGGGAAAGACATAACTATACGCCCACACTGTTTTATAGCAAAAACAACGTAAATTAATTTGTATATCTGACTTTCCTTCTGTACCAAATAAAAAATAATTAAATTAAATCCTAATTTCCGATGGAGATGAAGTTAGATAGGCGAAACATGTAAAACGAGACAGTGAGTTTAAAACAAGAATGAAACTTTCAGTTAAGATGGGTTGGCCTGAACTAGTAACAATTCTGATATATTTACTTGATGCAGGATGAAGGCTTAGATGTGATAGCAGAAGGACTAGATACATTGAAAAACATGGCCCGCGATATGAACGAGGTTTGTTTACTTACACATCTCAAGTCTCATGGAAAATAAAAATTGTTATCTTATTTCTTCTGTTATTTTTCTTCTTTTCAAAATTGTTTATTATGTGCAGGAAGTGGATAGACAAGTGCCATTGATGGACGAAATAGATGACAAGGTAATTATCTAATTGCAGAAGAAGATAACTTCTCTTTGTTCAAATTTTATTTTTGAAAAAAAAAAAAAGAGAGATTTCTTGAATTTGTGATTAGTAGTTCTAATACTTGAGTGTTAATACCAGGTTGACAGAGCAACAACGGACCTGAAAAATACTAATGTTCGACTCAAAGACACAGTGACAAAGGTAATCTTAATGTTCATTTTCACTTGTTTTTTTCTTGTTAAATGTAAAACTTACATTGTGTAATATTTGTCCCCTCCTATTTACTAAGTTATTTCTGTCTACTTGGATATTAACAGCTGAGATCTAGTCGCAACTTTTGCATCGATATCATCCTCTTATGTCTCATCCTGGGAATTTCTGCGTATTTGTACAAGTAAGTTTATTTCTATCCATACGAGAAATATAGCATATTTCTCGTTTCCCTTTTTTTTTTGGTAATACAGCACTTGAATTAGAATAAAACAGCGTGAAATGCGGATTGCTAATAGCATTACAGAATATGCTTGCCTATGGTACTATTGTTATTCAGTGATTCTATAAGTTCTCCGCTCCATTCTAGTAAAATATGACTGCAGAAAGATTTATTTGCTTCTCGTCTAGTGAAACTCTGTTGGAAGTCTGAATGTGCACACAACTAGTTCCAAATGAGCGAAAACCACTCTTTTTTTTTTTTTTTGTGAATATCATTTTTCCAGGATTTTAAGCAAATAATGCTTTGGTTTTGTTGTACCTTGTGCTTAAAATGTAGTATCTATATATACACTTGTCGAGCTTTAGTGAAAACTAATGGTTGATGAAGCTATTATGAATGTTCTGAAGACTCTATGTATGTTGCTTTCTTGCAGCGTATTGAAGTGAAACTTGATTTCTGGAGAGTGGTACTGCGACTTCGAATTTTCATGCTGTTTTTTTCAGTGTAACATTTTAAAGTCAGTGCCCCTGTTTGATATTTGATTGGAAATCTGGCGCGTGCGCGCGCACACACACACACACTATATATATATATATATATATATATATATATATATATATATATATAGATTTCGAAGAAATTGTAATTTTCCAAGAGGAGATTTTATGTTGAATACTCCTTCCAAAGTCCCATGATAAATACTGCATACGTTTTTAAAGATAATATTTTACTTGTTTGTACATTGATTGGTACGTTGCGAGCCCAGATGTTAATGTTATTATCCCAATTCAATATAGCCATCCTTCTATTGTTTACTCCATCAATCTTACAAAAAGAGGATTGTATTTGACAAGCTGAATTTTATAAGAGTTTAATTAAATAGTGCTATCATTCTTCTAAAATGAATGATAAAAAAATTAATTTGCTTTTGACTTTGATTTAGAGCAAATCTCTTTTTAAAAAAATTGATCATTTATTTTGGGACGGAGGAGGAAGTAGTATGATTTGAATTCATAAAATTGAATTACAATAATTTTATTTTGTTAAAATCACAACTCAACTTTGGTATAGACGGAATTGCTGAATCCATATTTTAGACGTGAGGAACATCAAAAATTTCGATGAACATTGTGTGTAAATGACTTTTTAGCCCCTGAACTTAACACTATTTTTTTTAAAAGAGAACAAACATTTTCATTTATTTCTCTAAGGCACCTGAGACAAAATAACTCCTGTTATGATAGACAACTATCAAAGTTAAAAGACAAACATCTATCATAGCAAAAAAAAAAAAAAACTTTGAGTTATGTCTCAGACCGAACATGGATTTGCTCCAGCAAATCTTTGCTTCTCCCCTCCTCCCTACGCCTCGATTTGACCACGTCGTCTTGCTCATTTAGGGTGAGATTAATTCAAAAATATGTGGATTAGCTCAAACATATTTTTTCCATCGAGCAAACAAATAGGGTGAGGTGGCACGGGGATGTAGGGAGGAGTTTCCTGTAGGAAAGATTGGGTGTAACGGTTCAAAATCCGTCAAACCAAATTTTATCTCTGAAACATAACTCACAGAGCTATAAGAGAGTCTTAGGGGAATAAACATTCTCGTGGGGTCAGTACACAAAGATTTAAGGTCATTTATTCAAATTGATCTTCATTTCTAAGTTCATAGCTTTCATCGTAGCTTCATCGATGTTACGTTACCTGATGGGAATAAACAAAACTATATGTTCTCATTGAAAATTATGTTTAGTTTGGGGGGCTTATAATGCTTATTTAAAAGGGCAAATTGCAATTTAGTAACCCGAGTTTTACAAACAGTTGCTACACCTACCTAAGTTTTGAAATGTGCCAATTGATTCCTAAGTTTGTCATTTTATTTCAATTAAGTGTAAAAACTAACAAATCATTAAATTTTTGACTAAATGGAACACATGTGCAGGACACATGATTTTTAAAGGGTATTTTGGTCATTTTCTAGGGCAATGTTGTGATCTCTGGTAAATCTATACTATATTAAAAGCTAGAAAGTGGCCAAAATGGAAATTTGAAGCTCAAAAATGTCACTATCAAAGGGCTAAAAATGAAAATTGATTCAACACATGATTTTAGTAAATGGTTTTGGCAAATGGTTTTGGAACATGGGTGGAGAGAAAGTGGAAAAAAATGATCTATACTACTCACACTCTTTGAAAACTTTTGGAAATGTGCAATTTTTTTTTCTTTTTCTTTAATTAATCAACACTAGGTGTCTAAACTAGGTTGAAATATTTGAATGTTTTCTAATTATTTCTTTAAAAAATAATTGTTTAATGAGCTTTAAAATTTATTATTTTTAATTCAGAAAAATTGAAAAAAAAATACTTCATTTTTAGTCTAATAAACTCATTAAACAGTTATAATCTAAATATATATTCTTAAATTTTAGACTAAATTTATTGTTTTCTAATCATTAATTAATAACAGTTTTTTTTTGTATTAACGATAATTTTTAAATTTACATGTGGATATTTAATTTGTTTTTTTCACTTTTAGTCTAAAATTTAAGAATGTATATTTAGATTATAATTATAACTACTTTTCTTATGTTTTCGAGATAGATGATCATTAGTTAGACATTTATCTATACTATATTAAAAGTAAGAAAGTGGCTAAAATGGAAATTTGAAGCCCAAAAATGTCACTATCAAGTGGCTAAAAATGAAAATTGATTCAATACATGGTTTTAGCAAATGGTTTTGACAAATGGTTTTGAACATGGGTGGAGAGAAAGTGGAAAAATAATCTATACTACTCACACTCTTTGAAAACTTTTGAAAATGTGCAGTTTTTTTTCTTTTTCATTAATTAATCAACACTAGGTGTCTAGAATAGGTTGCAATATATGAATATTTTCTAATTATTTCTTTAAAAAATAATTGTTTAATGAGCTTTAAAATTTATTGTTTTTAATTCAGAAAAATTGAAAAAAATACTTCGTTTTTAGTCTAATAAACTCATTAAATAGTTATAATCTAAATATATATTCTTAAATTTTAGACTAAATTTATTGTTTTCTAATTATTAATTAATAACAATTTTTTTTTGTATTAACGATAATTTTTAAATTTAGATGTGGATATTTAATTTATATTTTCACTTTTAGTCTAAAATTTAAGAATATATATTTGGATTATAACTACTTTTCTTATGTTTTCGAGATAGATAGTCATTAGTTAGACATTTATCTATATTATATTAAAAGCAAGAAAGTGATCAAAATGGAAATTTGGAGCCCAAAAATGTCACTATCAAGGGACTAAAAATGAAAATTGATTCAATACATGGTTTTGGCAAATGGTTTTGGAACATGAGTAGAGAGAAGGTGGAAAAATAATCTATACTACTCACACTCTTTGAAAACTTTTGAAAATGTGCAGTTTTTTTTCTTTTTCATTAATTAATCAACACTAGGTGTCTAGAATAGGTTGCAATATATGAATATTTTCTAATTATTTCTTTAAAAAATAATTGTTTAATGAGATTTAAAATTTATTATTTTTAATTCAGAAAAATTAAAAAAAATACTTCATTTTTAGTCTAATAAACTCATTAAACAATTATAATCTAAATACTCCCTCTATCCCAGAAAAAGCGTCACCATTTTTAGCTCGGCACGCAAATTAAGAAAATAGGTGGAAAGAAAAAATGTTGTGAGTGTAATTTGAAAATAGGAGAGAGAATTAGTGGAGGAAATAGTAAATTTAAAAAGTGTTGTGAGTGTAATAGTGTTTTAGGAGAGAGAATGAGTGGAGAAAATAGTGAGTGAGTGTAATAGAATATTAATAAAACATTTTCATTTTAGAAAATGTGACGCTTCAAACGAGACGCCATTTTGGGTAAAAAGTGACAAATTTTCTGGGACGGAGGGAGTATATATTCTTAAATTTTAGACTAAATTTATTGTTTTCTAATTATTAATTAATAACAGTTTTTTTTGTATTAACGATAATTTTTAATTTTAGATGTGAATATTTAATTTATTTTTTTCACTTTTAGTCTAAAATTTAAGAATATATATTTGGATTATAACTACTTTTCTTATGTTTTCGAGATAGATGATCATTAGTTAGACATCTATACTATATTAAAAGCAAGAAAGTGGCCAAAATGAAAATTTGGAACCCAAAAATGTCACTATCAAGGGTCTAGAAATGAAAATTGATTCAACACATGGTTTTAGCAAATGATTTTGGCAAATGGTTTTGGAACATGGGTGGAGAGAAAGTGGAAAAATGATACTCCCTCCGTCCCGGTAGAACTTGCACAGTTACTGTTTCACGGGAATTAAGGAAAAAGTTAGTGGAGAAAATGTTGTGAGTATGAAAAGTCAGGTTGGAGAGAGAAAGTGGGGTAGAAAATAGTGATTTGATTGATGTTGTCAGTATAAAAGTAAAGTAGGAGAGAGAATTAGTGGGTAAAATAGTAAAGATTCTTTGTCATTTTAGGAAATGTGCAATTTGTAATGGGACGCCCAACGAGGAAAGTGTGCAAGTCGTAGCGGAAAGGAGGGAGTATATACTACTCACACTCTTTGAAAACTTTTGGAAATGTGCATTTTTTTCCTTTTTCATTAATTAATCAACACTAGGTGTCTATTTCATATTACATTATTTAACTTTGATCGGTATTTAATTAGATATAGTTTTGTACTAATTTTGGTTAGGAAAATTGTTTACATAATCGTATTTTCTGTTGTTTTCTTTGTTATTTACTTTCCTATATTTGCGTTAAATATCACTATTTCATATTATATTTTTTAATTTTAATTGGTAATTGATTCTATATATTGTTGTACTAATTATGATTCAAGGTAAATTATGCTATTTTCGTGCATCGCACGGGTGTACTGCCAGTAAGATAAAAAAAACCCTCCCCCACCCTCTCTTCACCTTTCCTCTGCTCCGCCACCACTTCGCCATACCTTCGCCCCAACACCATTCAACCATACCACTGCCCCACCAATACTTCCCTTCCTTGCGGCCCACCACCCACTTCCCCTCACTCTCGTCGTACCCCCACCGTGGCCACCAGTGACGCCACCCTTTACCCTAGCACTATTTCAAAAACTTCCCCTTAATTTGATTCCCTTCATCAATTTTGTCAAATACCATTACCCACATCGATAATCTCCCTAAAAATGTCGAGGCCACATCGAATTTACCATACAACAAGGTCAAGTACACCTTAAAATTGTCTACGATGAGGGGAGACAAGAAGAGAGAGAGAGAGAGAGAGAGAGAGAGAGAGAGAGAGAGAGATGTGTAGAGGGAGGTTTAGATCTGTGGTGGTGTGAGTCAACTGACTCTTCTACAGGAGATTTCAGAGAATTATGAAAATTACTTTCTTCATTTTTTCCCCTTGTATTATGTTAAATACCATTAATATTAAGAGTGGAGCATTTATTATTTTTATTTCCTAGGAAATGATCAAAATACCCTTTATAAAATCATGTGTTGGGCACATTTGTTTCATTTCGTCACAAATTGAACAATTTGTTAGTTTTTACTTAAAATGGTCACTTTTCATCCTCGCAAAAAAAACTTTCTACCCACTTTTTCTTTCCTACTTGACTTTTCATACTCACAATTTTTTTTAATTTTCGTGTAAAATCAAACTAATAATATTAAATCGGGGCGAAGGGAGTATATTGTTTGGTTTTAATATGGTCATCGTATTCATGTATGCAATCTAATAAAATGGTTAGATGCCAACTTTTTAAAATTTAGTCTTGAGGTAATTGTAAAGAATGGAATTCATTTAGATTTAGAGTTGGTTGAAGATAGTATAAATATTCAATAATTAAATATTTCCTCTATCATTATAAGCATTGCGCTTTTCTTTTTTGCTTCATTTCACATAAATATTCAATAATTAAATATTGGATAAATTCCCTTGGGGCCCTTCCAGCCCAAATTTTATTCTTTTTTAAGGAGACTTTTTTTGTAAATCTTAAATAGAGAGTTTTCCTAAAATTATAATTTCGTATACACCCTTCATCCCCGTTGATCAGTCAAATAAAACTCTTAAATATCAAAACTACCCCTACCCCTCAAACAAAACCCTCCCCTCCCTCCTCCCACATGTACACCAGAAAAAAAAAAAACACACACACACACTCAATCTCTCTCTCCTCTCTCAACCCACCGGCGCAAACTCGACACATCAACGGCAGCTCGTCGCCGTCTCCACCATGGCCGCCTACAGATCCGGTCGCTCTTTTCCGGCGAACCCTAGATCTAGTTTGCCTCATCTTCTTTTCCTTCTTCGTTCAGATCCGGTGAGCCCCTTCATCTTCTCCGGCGAGCCCTTTCATCTTCTCCGGCGAGCCCCTTCATCCTCTCATCAAGTTCAGGTCCTATGTCACCTTCATTTGGAAAATAATTAGTTAAAGTGTCTAGATCTAAGCATTTCAGGTTCAAGATTATTAGATGTGGAAAAGAAAGGCGGGGTCAATGTTTAACTACTTCCTTCATCTCCTTTTCATTTCTGACCAACATTATCTATTTTTAGTTTAGCTTGAGCCTTGAATTTCTACCACAATTTTGGATAATTTGAACTCCGAATGTGATCATATGCGGTGATGGATGTTCATCCAGATATGTTCATGCTTGTCTTTTTTATTTTCCTTCTTATTTTTCAATAATTTAATAGCTGCGTGATTTATTACCATTAGGAATTTTATTAATTTAGTTACTGTTATGAGATAGTGTAACCATTAAGAAGTCTATTAATGTATTTTCAATACAAGGATATCTTAGTAATAATGGTATTATTTCGTACTGCATGACATTACTTTATAAAATAATTTGGATTATTTGAGTAAGAGTTCATTATTTGTAATCTGATGAGTATTTTGTTAAGTGCGGAATATTAACGTTTTATTATCTAGATCCATTTTGAGTTTGATTTTTTTTTTACCTATAAGACTTTTAAAAAAAGTCTTATAAGTAACTTATAAGACTTTTTAAAAAGTCTTATACATAACTTATAAGACTCTTTAAGTTACTACTTATAAGACTTTTTTACAACACATTTTCCAATGTTTAAATAGGTCTTATAACCAACTTATAAGACTTTTTAAAAAGTCTTATATGTTACTTATAAGACTTATTAAAAAGTCTTATAAGTTACTACTTATAAGACTTTTTTACAACACAGTTCTCAATGTTCAAATAGGTCTTATAACTAACTTATAAGACTTTTTAAAAAGTCTTATATGTTACTTATAAGACTTATTAAAAAGTCTTATATGTTACTATTTATAAGACTTTTTACAACATAATTTCCAATGTTCAAATAGGTCTTATAACTAACTTATAAGACTTTTTAAAAAGTGTTGGGTATGCATGTTTTAACCCTCCTATTTTGTATTAGATTTGATTGATACCATAACCTCCTGTCTATTTTAAGGACTTTAGGACCCTATGTAATGAAGCTTAGACTTCAATTTTTTAGCTAAGTCCATTTTATAGAATAGGTTAAATTTAGGCTTGAAGACTGGCACAAGACTCATTGGATTGGAGAGTTGCAGTTCAACAGAATCAAAACCGCCTCTCAGAACCGCACATGCAACCGCATGTATATTTCCCTTGATTCTGCTCCCTGAACCAACTGCATTGCAACCGCTTATGAACCGCACCTTTGTAATTCATTTGCAACCGCATCCATGCAACTTCCTGGTGTAGCAAACCGCACTTCATCAACCGCTCCTCACCAACCGCATCCAATGATTGAAGACTTGAAGTAACCACCTTTTTACCGTTGGAATCCACGTCAGCAATATCAAAAGTCAACCACCATATCCTGTCACGTGATTCAATGTCAGAGAAGATCTGCAAGGATCTTGAAAAGGTGACAGGTGTCCTAACGTCATTGCTTGCAGCTGGAGCCTGATCAGCTTTATCTGCAACTGCTGTACCAAAGGACAAAAGTGGTTGTTGTGGACCAATAGGATTGCATCAAGTACTGTCCTTACAACAGCTGTATCCAACGGCTAGTTTCTTGATGCTTGGGTATAAATACCCCTAATCTTCACCATTTGAAGATTGCTTGAAAAATTGAGAAGTGTTGTGTTCATAGAAGTTGAAGCTCTGCCCAGAAATTCTAAGTCCTTTGAATCTTCATCTTCAACCTTCAAGAAATATTCCCCAGCCCAGAAATCAAGCCTTAACACATTCAAGAATCATTGAGCTCTACATCTCACAGATTTAAAGAGCCTTGATCTTGTTCTCACACACACACCTCACTTATTTAATCACATAGATTATACATTTGAGATACACTGGTTATAGTCTAGGATTTGTTCTTCATAGAAAAGATTTTATTGTACTTTGTAATCTCTCAAATACTTAATATAAAATCTCTCTTAGAAATCCAAGACTAACCATCTTGGTAGTGGACGTAGATCGTTTATCGATTGAACCACTCCAAATAGCGTGTTCTTATTTTCTGCATTTATATTTCTTGTGCTTACTAATTATTTATCTCTGTCTCTGTTTGATCTTTATTTAGTTATCCATTATTGTGAAATAGTGTTTGGAGTTAACATTGTCAAACCACACTTTCAGTTTTTCAACTGCTCAGGAAATTGCACTAAAACCGCCTTGCAAAACCGCCTCCTCAAAACCGCTTTTAACTTCAATATTTCGTTGTGCATTTTACAACTCTACTTGCAGTTTCTTACACACTGCAAGAGGTTTTGTAAGCTTAGAGGTTTAGTTTTTAAAGAGGGAGAAAAATTTGTAACAGCTATTCACCCCCCTCTAGCTGTATTTTCACCCTTGTTGCCACCTTTGGGACCAACAAGTGGTATCAAAGCAAACACTTTTAAAAACCACTGTTTTTCAAGCTTAACAGCTTGTGTGCCGATTCGTTATGGCAACCTCAAAGACAATGACTACTGTTAACTATTCACACATTCCAATCTTGGACAAAGACCACTTTGATATCTGGAAGTGCAGAATGCTCATTCACTTGGAAACAATTGATGAGATGCTGGTGGAGTGCGTGATCAACGGCCCGTTAATTCCGATGAAGGCCAACACTGATGCAACCACCAATAGAGAAACTCCAGAGGTCAAAAAGCCAAAAGATGAGTGGTCAGATGAAGAGAAGAGATTAGTTGCCTTAGACAGCAAGGCAAGGCACATCATTTCTGGAACCCTCCCCGTATCAACCCTACAGAAAGTGATGTACCTCAAAACCGCAAAGCAGATGTGGGATGCCATAGAGAGCTACCTTGAAGGTGATGACGAATGCAAGGAAAGCAAATTATATGCTGTTGAAAGATCCTACAACAACTTCAACAGAAAATCCAACGAAACCTTGCGTCAAACCTACGACCGCTATGTTGAGGTAGTTAATGCTTGTAGATCTCTAGGCAAAACTTTAACCGATAAGGAAATCAATATGACTTTCCTATCTGCTTTAGGTTCTAAATGGGTAAATAAGGCTACCTCTTTAGAAGACTCCAAAGTTTTGGGTACTTGGTCGTTAAGTAACTTGTACGCCAATCTTAGAGTCTATGAATTAAAATTAAATCATATTGAAGAGATTGAAGGGAAAACCAAATCGCTTTCCATGTCCGTAGTGGAACAAGAGGAGAAACCATCTACATCCAATCAAACTGCTGATCCTTCCATATCAACCTCATCACTCATTGAGATGGATGATGATGATTTTGCCATGTTTGTGAAAAGATTTCAAAAATTTAGAAAATCCTCAAAACCTTTCACAAAAACTTTTTCAAAAGGCAAACCTCCTGCAACGTTTTCTAAGGCTGGAGATGCAAAGAAAAAGAGTGATCTAGTTTGCTACAACTGTAGAAAACCTGATCACTTTGCATCTGAGTGTCCACAGCCCAAATACGAATACATGAAAAAGAAAACCTCTCCTGCGAGATTTTCTCGTCGCAAGGGAATGGTTGCTGAGGAAGAAGATAATTCCAAGGAATTGGCAACTTGGATTGAAACGGATTCTGATGATGGAAGTGATGATGAAACCGAAGAGGTTAATCTCTGCTTAATTGCAGATGCTTCCGATGATTCAGATTCTGAGTCAAACGAGTTGCAAGAAATGGAAGAAGAAGAGGTTTTTACAAAACTTCCAAATTATAAATTGGATGATGATATCAAAATTACTCCTAGCGTTAAGATAGGAAACTGCTCGTATTCACGTCCCATTTTCTCATCTAAAAATGCTCCACCTTCAAAAGCAATTCCAAAGAAAATTTTGAAAAAGGTGGTGGAAGAGGTTTCTCCCATGGAACATGAAAAGATGTTCAAGGAAGCTGAAATGGTGATCCATCAATTCTCTAATCTTAAGAAAGCCTTAAGCTTAGCTCATGATGAACTTAATCTGTACAAGATGGAGAAAACTGTGATGATGTCTGAAATTTCAAATCTTAAGGACCAAATCAGAAGTATGACTCCTCTTGCTGATCAGAACCGCATCCTTGAAACTAAGGTTGCTGCACTTCAACTCCGGAATGATGACTTGGTAACCCAAATCAACGATCTCCAAAAGATTATTGATTCGTGGCTCAAGTCTCAATCCACCAAGGATCAAATCATAGACTCCCAAGTTCCTCCTGGAATTAAGGAAGGTCTAGGTTTTGGATCTGAGGAAGAGGAGAAGTGTGCATCCTCGAGTGAAAAGGATGAGGAAATTTTGGAACTAACTAAAGAAATTCCTAAGGGGAAGCATGCTAAAGGAAAGGGTAAAGGACGACAAATTAATTATGTCTACCCAAAAGGGAAGCAATATGGTAAGAACTCTCAGATGAAGCCAAAGGATTCTGAGAGTGTAGCTTCAGAGGAAATGGCTTATGGAATTGGTCGAATCCCTGCTCCAACCGCTTCTGGTGGAAAAGGCGGTTCTGGGTACAATCTGTGTCTCGACCGCGCCTCTTCTTCGACCGCTCCTCCTGCCTTCAAAAGCAGGAATAGCGTTCCTAAAAAATACGTGGTCAAACTAAAGCCAGTTCCTTTTGTCCCAGCTACAACCGCTCCTCCCAAACCGCATGAAACTCCTAAGAAGAGTAAGGAGTTAGTAAAACCTCATGAAGCTTGTAGCTATTATAAATGTTCTGTGTGTGATGGTTTAGGTCACAAGGCTGCAGAATGCCTTTTGCGGTTCACATCCAATGCCGTAAAGAGTAAACCTCCTTCATCAAGGTGTGGGTCGTAAAGGGTTGCTAACTTCAGACTCCAAGGAATAAAGGGGGACCTCGTTCTTAATGTTTACATTTCGTGTCCTCTCGCTTAATGGCTGGTCACTCCAAGGATAATGAATGGTATCTTGACAGTGGCTGCTCAAGACATATGACTGGAGATAGATCATTACTAGAAGATGTCATTGAAGCAAGTGGTCCTTCTGTAACCTTTAGTGACAACAACAAAGGCAAGACCATTGGATATGGTGTAATAAGGAGAGGAAACCTAACCATTGAGAAGGTTTCTCTTGTTGAAGGACTCAAGCACAACCACCTTTCAATTTCTCAATTCTGCGACAAAGGAATGCTTTGCAACTTCACGTCATCAAATTGCTTTATCAAAGATAGCATTTTCGGCGTCACCTTACTCACAGGGATTCGTAAGAGTAATATTTACATTATTGATCTAAATTCTGCATGTAGTATTACTAAGCTCTGTTTTGTAGCTAAGAATGTGAGCGAAAATAGTTGGCTATGGCACAAGAGGTTGAGCCACTTGAACTTCAAGTATCTTGCAAAGATTGGTAGGGAAAACCTCTTTCGTGGTTTACCTAAAGTGGCTGACCACCATCCAGGGAAATGTAGTGCATGCGCCTTGGTAAGGCCCGCGCTGCCTTTTTCACCGGCAAGACCGCTCCATCAACTTCTAGATGCTTACAACCGCTTCACATAGATTTGTTTGGACCCGTAACCACCGCCAAAGATTGGAGGAAATAGATATACCTTAGTGGTGGTGGATGATTATTCAAGATATACGTGGGTTGAGATGATGATTTCCAAAGATGATTGCTATGATATTCTCACCGCACTATTTAGACGGCTCCAAACTCATAAACAGGACGACATCATTAGTGTTTGATCAGATAATGGAACAGAATTTAAGAACAACGGTGTTGGTCAATATTGTGATGACCATGGGATTGATCACAATTTCTCAACCGCTGGTGTTCCACAACAAAATGGGGTTGTGGAAAGGAAGAACAGGACGTTGATTGAGGCTGGAAAGACAATGATATACGAAGCGAAGCTACCTCAGTATTTTTGGGCTGAAGCAATCAATACAGCATGCTTCACTCAGAACCGCTCCCTCATCAACAAAACCTATAACAAGACTCCCTATGAGCTTTGGCGAGGAAGAACCCCCAACATTGCATTCTTCAAGATCTTTGGCTGCAAATGTTTTGTCCTACAACGGAAGAGAAAATAGAGGTAAATTCGGAGCCAAGGCCAACGAAGGTATTTTTGTTGGGTATGCTAAACATTCTAAAGCTTTTCGTGTTTTAAATAAAACTAGCTTAAAAATAGTTGAGTCTATTCACGTTACTTTTGATGAGCATTCTCTCCTTGAGCCACATTTGGCTCCAAATGTTGCTGATGATTTTGTTGAGCGTAATGAATCAGGTGAACCATCTCAAACCGCACCTGAACCTCAACCACAAAATCCAGCACCCTCAACTGAAATTCCCTCAAACCGCACGTTTGAAACCGCACCTGAAGTTCCTACTCCAGATGCAACTCCTAGGGAAGAAGAAGTTGAGAATTCCCCTATCCAGCTTATAGAACCTCTTCATCAACTTACCTTCCATGACTTCGCTGAAGGATATAACGATGTTCCAATTGAAGATCTTCAGTAAACCTCAGTCCAACCAGACTTACCCCCGGAGGTTCGTGAAGTCAGCAGTCACCCCCTCACAAATGTGATTGGTGATCTGTTTTCCGGTGTTCAAACAAGGAGATCGAATTATGATGAGCATACTTCTCTTTTATCTCAAGTTGAACCCAAGAAGATTGATGAAGCACTCCAAGATTCCAGTTGGGTTGTTGCTATGCAAGAAGAACTTAACCAGATTAAAAGATGCAAGGTCTGAACTTTGGTGCCTAGACCTCAGGATCAAGGAGTGATAGGAACTAAGTGGGTATTTAGGAATAAGATGGACGAGAATGGAAGCATCACTAGGAATAAAGCAAGGTTGGTTGCACAAGGATATAGGCAAGAAGAAGAAATCGATTATGATGAAACCTTTGCTCCAGTTGCAAGATTGGAAGCTATCAGAATTTTCTTAACCTAAGCCTCCTTCAAGCGTTTCAAGTTATATCAAATGGACGTAAAGAGTGCTTTCCTCAACGGCGAACTGCAAGAGACCGTGTATGTTACCCAACCGCCTGGATTTGAAGACTCCAAATTTCCCAATCATATCTACAAACTCCAAAAAGCTTTGTATGGACTTAAGCAAGCTCCAAGAGCATGGTATGAGACTCTTTCTAAATTTTTACTAGAAAAAAGATTTAAACGCGATAAAATCGATACAACTCTTTTTATTGCCAAATATAATGAGCATACCTTACTTGTTCAAATTTATGTCGATGATATTATTTTTGGTTCTACTAACGAGTTACTTTGTAAGCGTTTCGAAAAGCTAATGAAAAGCAAGTTTGAGATGAGCATGATGGGAGAATTAACATTCTTCCTCGGGCTTCAAATCAAGCAATGCGAAGAAGGTATTTTCCTCAGCCAAGCCAAATACACCAAGGAGCTAATAAAGAAATTTGGATTAGAAAACGCTAAAGCATATGATACTCCTATGGCCACCGGCAATAAGCTAGATAAAGATCTCAAAGGTAAGAAAGTTGATCAGACTTTATATCGAGGTATGATCGGCTCATTACTTTACTTAACTGCTAGTAGGCCAGATATCATGTTTAGTGTCTGTGTATGTGCACGCTATCAAGCTGCATCCTAGAGAAGCACATCTTATTGCAAAAGCTCAAGCGTATAATCCGCTATTTATCCGGAACCACTAACCTTGACTTTGGTATTCCAAAGATTCGAACTTCGATCTTGTAGGTTATTCAGATGCAGATTATGCAGCTTGTACTATTGACAGAAAAGCACTAGTGGTACTTGTCATTTCCTCGGGAATAGACTAGTTGCTTGGGCCGCAAGAAGCAAGCATCGGGCCAAAGCTGTCAACCACAGAGGCCGAGTACATTGCCGCCGGTAGTTGTTGGCCACAAATTTTTTGGATGAAGCAGCAGTTGGTGGACTATGGAATCCATGAAAGGAATTGCCCCATCATGTGTGACAACACTTCAACAATTTCAGTCTCCAACAACCCTGTCATGCATTCCAAGACCAAGCATATTGATATCAAGTATCATTTCTTCAAAGACCATGTGGAGAAGAGGAATATCCATTTAGAGTACGTGGGGACAGACAACCAGATTGCTGATATCCTCACCAAGGCTCTTGACTCCAAGAGATTTGCATTCCTTAGAGGAGAAATGGGTATGCTTGAACTTAAATGAATTCATTTCTTTATTTGCTAAATTGTGTGTCAGGTATAGTTTCAAGTCACCTTGATTGAACCGCGTGTACCAAACCGCATATAGTCCAACCGCCCTGCAGCCAACCGCTTCATTCCAACCGCATGCTGCAGCTCAACCGCTTGGACCTCAACCGCGTTTCAACTTGGAGTAATTTCTAAACTTTTATTTACGCTTTTTAAAAAAAAAACTGTTCAAATTCCTTTTATTTATTTTTTCAGTCCTTATTTTTTTCTTTAAGGGTTTATTTGCAATTTTTTTCCCACGAAAATTTAAAATTTTGAATGCATTTAATGCAAAGGGAACATTAGCATTTAATGGCCTTCATGTCAGCCGTCATTGATTGATGTGTTGAAGCTGAAAGGGTGCAAATTTGCAATGATTCACTAAAGTTGGTGAGTTAAACTGTCCTTTCATCTGCCAAATCCTAAACACTTTCCTATAAATAGAAGACATACCTTACTTTTTCAAACTTTACGAACTGTCTTCTCTGATCTTGTACCTCAAGTGTCAGTTTCTTCACCAAAACTTTCTTCTCTCTCTTCAAAACTGTGATTATAAGCTTTATATTTCTTCAAGTCAATGGCACCTAAGCAACCTATCTTCGACATGGTATGATTTCTCAAACCCTAATCTTCTTAATATCTGCAAATCATACTTGAAATGTCTGCCATTGTTGAACTTGAAAAGCTTCGAACTCCATAACCTAATTTTTGCCTATTAATGCTTCATTTCTTGACTATTTTTAATGAAATTTGTTAGGTTATGTTCGGATTATGATTATATGTTTGATTATTAACTTTATTTCATGATCAACACTTGATTTGGGTACTGATTTTGAACTTTTCAGTTCTTGAAGTTTCGAAACCCACTTTATGATTTTTGCATTTTCTGGGTGATTCTGAGTAAAGTAGAAATTTTTATTGTTATATTGTTAATCTACTGCTCAATGTGATCATTTTGACATATTATTTGTTCATTTTGGTTAACATTCATCAAATCTCTGTTCTTGGTGTTCTTCGTGTTCTTCATGCATTCATGTGACTGTTCATCATCTTCCTCAAAATTTTCTTATATTTTGGTTTGACCTAATTTTCAATCTTGTTTTTCCTAACTTAGAAAATTTTTGGAAATTTTGGATTTTATTTGCATGTTTGAACCGCATCACTATAAACCGCATGCTACTTTGAAACCGCGTATCTTAAATTGCTTACCTTTGTGTTTCAAACCGCATGTATTTTTGGTCAATCAACCGCACTCTAAGAACCGCATGCCATTTTTCAAAACCGCATACATATTCTTTTGAAAACCGCATGCTGAAAATTACTTAAGTATTACTAAGTATATAGGCTGGAAACCAAGAACTTCCTCTCTAAGCACCGCTTGCAGTGTGGGATAACTTTGGATTACAATGCCACGTACTAAGTAATTATGCTTTTGTATTTTTCCTATCTATTCTCCAACCTGTGTTCACAGTTTCCTTGAGGTTTGGAAATTATCATTTCCAAAACCGCACTATTGCCAACCGCATGTGTGCACCAAACCGCTTGTGAACTGTGATGATTATTAAATTGTTCTAACTTGTGTGTTTACTTTGTAGAATACCAAGTATTTTCTACCAGGATGGGAGATTAATGAACCTGAACTGCGGTCTGATGCACTTGGAAGAGAGTTGATAAGGAAAATGCAAGCTTCTGGAATCCTTCCCCTCTTCAACAAACAGCAAACCTATACCATCCCTCTATTCATTGATCAGTTCTATCAAACCGCACAGCGTGGAGAGACTGAGCTATCTGATGGAACCAAGATCCCCAGCTTAGTGGGAGTTGTAGAAGGATTCAAGGTATCAATTGACTACTTGGATATCAGAGGCACCTTTGATTTCCATGTGTCCAATGCTCCAGTTGAAGTATCCCAGGATGTCCAAGATGCTACTTGCTCCACCCTTACTGGAACCCTGGATTCCCTATCTGGCAACTATAAGAAGATAGCAAGGAGAGAGTTTGGTGAGCTGATGAGCCACTTATGCTACCTAGTTGGGAAGTCTGTATGTGGGAAGATCGGGAACCACAACAACTTCACCTCTCACCAAATGGCGTATTGTTGTGCAATCTATAATGGAATGAAGCTCCACTGGCCTAAGATATTGATGAGAGAACCGGCCAAGCAAAGATTGATGCTTACCAGTTAAAGACAAAGGATGTGCATACCAGATGGAGACCCTTTGGGCAAGTTGTCGACCGCTATCTTTGCCAACTATCGCACTGGAAGATATGAGAACTACCACTCCAGATATCTCGCTATCATTGGGGAGTTGAAGAATCTTTTGGGCTCAAGGCTTGCCACTCCTTCAGATTCTCATTTGGCAATGATGACTATAGAGCCCTCTATGATGCTGATACCTTTCAACCCAAGGAGCATTTTGTGGAAATAACTCCTGCAACCGCAGTAACTGCTTTGGGTAAGGCTATGAAGAAGGTATCAAGGAAAAGAAAAGCTCCTGCAGAACCGCTCCCTAAGAAAACCAGAACCGCACCTACCCAACCGCGTGGTGCAACTGGTGCAGGCCCTAGCAAGAAAGGGAAAGAGAAAGAGAAATTGTCCCTTATTGATGAGGATGAAGAAGAAGAAGATGATACAATTCCTCCTTTAATTTCCAGAGCAAAGAAGGCCAAACTTACTCAGGAGACTTTAGCAAAAATGACTGATGAGGAACTAACCATCTACTACAAGGCAGAAATTGAGAGAATAGAGAAAGAAAGAGCTGAAAAGGATGCTACCAAAGGAAAATCCAAGGAGCCCATTCTTCAACCGCCTCCTTCTCAACCGCCCCAAACCCAACCGCTTACTCATTCTCCTGCTCAATCTCCTATCCATTCCCATCATTCATCCCTTGCCAAATCCCCTACACCTGAACCGCCTTCTCCTCCTCAACCGCAAAGAGCAGCAACCGCCCAGGGGTAGAAACCAAAAAGACTTAAAAAAATTGGCCCAGAAGAAAACCCCAACAAAAGGCCCCAAGCATTTTCTTCACCGTGTTTCCAAACAACCTACTCCTTCTCCTCCTTCTTCCCATTCATCTTCTCATTCCACTTCTCATACACCATCCAAATCCCCTTCAAATTCTCATTCTTCTTCTAGCCAAAACAGAACCCCAACTCCCTCACCTCAACATTCCAACCACTCAAAGTCCCCTCTTCATTCAAATCGCGCTCGATCACCTCCTTACTCTCATCACACCCCAGCCATCTCCATTTCCAATCTAAACCGCGATAGAACCCCATCCCCTAACCGCGTCCATTCACCTCCTCCTCCTCCTACAAATTCTCCCCAACAAAACCGAACCCCTTCTCCAAACCGCGTTCCTACTCCACCTCCTCAAAAATCCCCTCAACAGAAATCCCCTTCTGTTGAAATTCACACCACTAGCTCCTCCTCAAATTCCAACCCTATCACTTCTGGAATTCCAACCTCAAATATTCAACCGCCTCCAACCGCACCTATTTCAACCGCACCAATTCCTTCCATCCCAATCTCAACCGCACCTACTACCTTACCCCAAACACTTCCTATACCTCCCTCAACCGCTTCACTTTTCACAGTCCCAGCCAGCCGCCTATTTCAAACACTCCTATCCCCTTTACCTCAAACCGCCCCTACAACATAATCTCAACCGCCACCCTCATTTACCCAAATCCCTTCCACTTCAATCGCACCTCCAACAGATTACTCCCAAATTCTTTCAATCCTTAATCTTATCCAAGGCCAACTTCTCTTAAACCAAGGCCACATGATCAAGCTAACCGCTTCCAATGCCGCTCTTGAAGCCTTAAATACTTCCCTAACCGCATCCAACCAAACCCTTCTAGCCAAAGTGGATGCTCAGGCCCTAGAAGTGGCAAATCTTAAAGCCCTATTGATTGATACCATTAAGGGGGAGAGAAGTTCCTCAATCCAAACCGCTGAAGCTGTTAAAACCGCAGCTACAGAGTGTTTTCAAGGTTTCAAGGAAGACTTAGCCAGAGGAGTACTTAGAGCCATGGGTGATGCGGTTTCAAAGACCCAACTTCAAGAGATGCTCTTAGCTATCTGATGAGTTTGTCTCTTCAACCAACTCTGCTCTGGTTTCTTTCATGAAATCCCTTCAAGAAACCCAACCGCAACAAGCCTCTACCTCAGCCGCCCCTTCTCAAACCGCTCTGGATGACTTGCAGCTGAAAATCTTTTCTGAACTGGACTCTCTAAAAGACAGAATTAATGTTGATCTCAACATAGTGGGAGACAGTCTCAAGGAGCAGGTAAAAACCTTTGATGATGATATCTCTTTCAGGTTTGAGAACCTCAAGGCAGGCTTCAATCTCAAGCTTGACAACTCCTTCAAGGAATTGAGATCCACCCTGAATGTATCTGTTGATCTGGATCCCTTGAAAGATGCTCTCTCCAATCAAACCGAAGCTATTAAGGATGAGATCTTCACATTTTACAATTCCCTCAAGGCTTGCATTGAAGGATTTACAACAGAGATCAAGGACAGTGTTGCTGCAAATACAAGATCTGTTGATGCTGCTGGATCAACTGCTGCTCAATCAGTAACCGCCCTTAGAGCAGTTGAGACCACTCTTGGAAGACAGGTTGAAGACCTCAGAGCCTTAAGAAGAACTATCAGAGGAGAAAGCTCAGCCTTCAGACCTTCTGGACCGCAAGTGCTAAATCAAGAGGTGGACCAGCGTCGTGATCAACCGCGCCATCATCTTCATCAACAACCGCATCAACACCAACCGCGTCAGGATTAGGACCGCTCTTTATCTGTAATTTCTTTTCCTATGCTGAACTCTTTTTGTTTTGTTGGACCGCACTCTTTGTATTTTTGTCCAACCTCCTTTTGTTTTTGTAACCTTTGCATTTTGCTTTTCTACCCTTGTAATTGTAACCGCAGTGGTAGTAATGAAAAATGCATCATTGGTTCCAAAATCTTGTTCATATCAAACTGCTTGTTTGTAGAACAATGTAACCGCTTATGGTTTATAACCTCATTCAAATATTTTCTAACTTAAAAATCATATTTTTGAAATGAAGGTTAAACATTCAGTTTAAACCGCACTTTGAACTTAAACTCATATTTTTAAGTGCACTGAATACATTTCTATAACTTTCCTTATTGTAAGTTTTATCTTTCAGAAAGTATAGAAATATATAGCTTAAAGCTAAGTGTGTGCATTGACTTGGGACATGAATTACCATGTTAATTATTATGGACATGTTCTTACCAAGTACAATGTTTGCTTTAGTTATAGTAGGTAATGGCATCAATCAAATAGGGGGAGATTGTTGGGTATGCATGTTTTAACCCTCCTATTTTGTATTAGATTTTATTGATACCATAACCTCCTGTCTATTTTAAGGACTTTAGGACCCTATGTAATGAAGCTTAGACTTCAATTTTTTAGCTAAGTCCATTTTATAGAATAGGTTAAATTTAGGCTTGAAGACTGGCACAAGACTCATTGGATTGGAGAGTTGCAGTTCAGCAGAATCAAAACCGCCTCTCAGAACCGCACATGCAACCGCATGTATATTTCCCTTGATTCTGCTCCCTGAACCAACTGCATTGCAACCGCTTATGAACCGCACCTTTGCAATTCATTTGCAACTGCATCCATGCAACTTCCCGGTGTAGCAAACCGCACTTCATCAACCGCTCCTCACCAACCGCATCCAATGATTGAAGACTTGAAGTGAACCACCTTTTTACCGTTGGAATCCACGTCAGCAATATCAAAAGTCAACCACCATATCCTGTCACGTGATTCAATGTCAGAGAAGATCTGCAAGGATCTTGAAAAGGTGACAGGTGTCCTAACCTCATTGCTTGCACTGAGCTCGATCGCCTTTATCTGCAACTGCTGTACCAAAGGACAAAAGTGGTTGCTGTGGACCAATAGGATTGCATCAAGTACTGTCCTTACAACAGCTGTATCCAACGGCTAGTTTCTTGATGCTTGGGTATAAATACCCCTAATCTTCACCATTTGAAGATTGCTTGAAAAATTGAGAAGTGTTGTGTTCATAGAAGTTGAAGCTCTGCCCAGAAATTCTAAGTCCTTTGAATCTTCATCTTCAACCTTCAAGAAATATTCCCCAAACCCCGTAAATCAAGCCTTAACACATTCAAGAATCATTGAGCTCTACATCTCACAGATTTAAAGAGCCTTGATCTTGTTCTCACACACACACCTCACTTGTTTAATCACATAGATTATACATTTGAGATACACTGGTTATAGTCTAGGATTTGTTCTTCATAGAAAAGATTTTTTTGTACTTTGTAATCTCTCAAATACTTAATATAAAATCTCTCTTAGAAATCCAAGACTAACCATCTTGGTAGTGGACGTAGATCGTTTATCGATTGAACCACTCCAAATAGCGTGTTCTTATTTTCTGCATTTATATTTCTTGTGCTTACTAATTATTTATCTCTGTCTCTGTTTGATCTTTATTTAGTTATCCATTATTGTGAAATAGTGTTTGGAGTTAACATTGTCAAAACCTCACGTGTTTGTAAACCGCTCTTACCAAATTGCACTAAAACCGCATTTTACAAACCGCCTCCTCAAAACCGCTTTTAACTTCAATATTCCGCTGTGCATTTTACAACTCTACTTGCAGTTTCTTACACACTGCAAGAGGTTTTGTAAGCTTAGAGGTTTAGTTTTTAAAGAGGGCGAAAAATTTGTAACAGCTATTCACTCCCCCCCCCTCTAGCTGTATTTTCACCCTTGTTGCCACCTTTGGGACCAACAAAAAGTCTTATATGTTACTTATAAGACTTTTTAAAAAAGTCTTATAAGTTTATAAGTCAATTATAAGAGTAATTCGTTGTTATTATTGAAAATTTTGATTTTGTTGATTGAAAAAATTGTCTTATAAGTCAATTATAAAAGACAAAATAGTCTTATAATTAACTTATAAAAGTTGTAAATGTATAAATTATGAGAGTAATTCGTTGTTATTATTGAAATTTTTAATTTTTTTGGTTGAAAAATTTGTATTATAAGTCAATTATAAGAGACAAAGTAGTCATATAATTAACTTATAAGAGTTGTAAATGTGTAAATTATGAGATTAATTCGTTGTTAATAATGATTTTTTTTTGTTGAAAAAATTAAACTAAAATTATTCTGAATTTAATGACTGATTTAAAATACTTGAATGCCTAGTGACCAATATTTAATTCCCAATGTTTCAGTGACCAAAGTATCATTTGAATTTTGAAATTGCAATAGTCAGTACAACAGTACGTTGTACGCGCTCTACCAGCTGAGCTAAGAAAGCTGTTGATCCCAATCCTTGATTGTATATATAAGTATCTGCCGACATGAAAGAACTCAATTTAGTAACTAAATGTTTGAATTTGTGTTTATAGTATAATTTTTTTATTTAAAAAAAAAAGTAATAATAGGGACACAAAATGTAATGATTTTATAGGTGTTTTTATTTTTGCTTGTTTTTTTAGTTTTTATATTATTTTTTAAGCTTTTCAGTGGTTTAGAAAAAGTAATAGTTACCATCTCTTAATGTAATGACTGTATACATATAAAGTAACATTGTTCATAAGTAAACGTAATACATATAAAGTAACATTGTTCATAAGTAAACGTAATACCTGTTTTAAAAAAACAAAAGCTCGTTTTCACCCATTTTTTCAAATGTAATACAAACTATATGTATTACATTTGAAATGTAATAACTTATGTATATGATTGTAATAGTTTATACAAGTAAATGTAACACTTTGATAGATGAAATTGTAACATATTTCTATAGATAATGTAATACTTTTACATGTATCATGATAAATTTGAACTCATTGTAACTTATTGTTTGAAAACATATAAATATCTATACATATGTGTTACAATTATGTACAAATACTATTACATATAAATAACACGGTTGTTACATTTTAGTTATAATAAGTATTACTTTTGCCAAACGAAGAAAATATAGGGAAAAATACTATTACTTTTCTGTATATATGTATTACTTTAATGTATACAAACTATTACTTTATATGCATACAATTATTACATTATGTTATAGTAACTATTACTTTTCACAAATCGAAAAAAAAAATATAAATTTTTTTTTTTTTTTTGGCCTATGAGAGGCTCTCACACACAACACACAGCTCATTCTCACACAACCCATTTCTCTCTCTACCCTAGCCCTTCTCTCTCTAAACGCAATTACCATGGCCGCTCCCTAGATCGTCTTCCCCAACCGTTCCTCGCCCAGTTCTCCGGCCAAAACCTTCACTCTCCCTCTAAAATCAACCGGCGATCTACTCCCCTTCAAAATATAAAATTTAAAATTCAAATTTTTTTTTTCCAATCGTGAGTTGGATCTGCTTCGTTGAGGGATGACTGAGAGAGTAGTGAAGAAGACGATTGGGGGAAGCTAGGTCGCCATGGAAATCGATTTAGAGAGAGAAGCTCGTGGTGGGTGAGGTCTCCGTTCAGAGGGAGAGAACGGTGAAGGAGATCGGTGATTTTGGAGAGAGAGAGCTAGACGCCATTTTAGCGTTTAGAGAGAGAAACTGAAAACCGCCTAGAGAGAGAATGAGAGAGAAGGCCTTTGCGTTAGGCGGGTTTGCGTTAGGCGGGTCATGGATCCGATCCGTCTCATGAATGAGACGGGTATTCATGTTCTCACATGAGTTTTTGTCATTTTTATTTATGTTTCATCTTATGTTGTATTAGTAAGAGGGATGAATGTAATTTGATATTTTTGGCTTCTCTTTTCCCAGCTTGGCATTAACTTTATTTCATATCAAAGGTTAGAGTTTTGATTGATTGATTCATAATAGTTTGACAAAGTTTGTGAATGTTTTACCCCAATTCTTGGTCTAGAAAAAAATGGATAGATAGATAGAGAGAAAATGCTTTCATATAGTTCAAATCTTCAATTGGATTTCAAATCTATCTTCTTTACCGTCAATCATGAGTAGAGTTAATTAGGGCTTAAATAAAGAGACAGGGAGTCTCGGCAGGCAGAAAGAAAAAAAATGCGGCTCTACTTTTTCATAGAAGGTAAAACACTTGATTTTTGTAACAAAAAAAATGAAAAAATAGTGTTTTTGTAAGAGCTGATGGTGGAGATTGCCAAATGCAAATGCATGTGTACACTTTTGCCTTTCTGCCTTCTGTACCTATGGCAAGGTTTTACTAGATTTTTTAGTGTTTAACTATTACTAGTTTGTTAGAAGGTGGTAAAAAATATTTAGACATGGTGTTGTTTCATTTATAACTTAGAACCTTGATATCAGGGATGTAAATGGTTCAATTTGGTTCGATTTGGACAAATTTAGAGATCAAATTGCTAGTACTCGATTTGGAAAAATTTCAAACCGAACCAAATCATGAAAAATTTTAAACCGAACCGAGCCAAACCACCTATAGGGATGGCAACGGGTCGGGTTTGGCCTAACCGAACCCGACCCGACTATCCAAGCATAGTAACCGAACTCGACCCGACCCGAAATGACTGAAACCGACCCGAACTCGACCCGAAATGAGTAAAATATTTTTAAAAATAAATATTTTAAATAATTTTATCATGATAAAAATAATTTATAAATAAATAAAATATAATTTTAAGTACTTATATATTTAAATGTTACGAAGTACACTTAAATGCAAAATATTTATTGAAATTCAATAAAATTTAGCACTAGAAGCATGATTATTTTTATTAATTTCATACAAAACTCATTTCGGGTCGGGTTCGGGTTGGGGCGGGTCGGGTACTATTGGAATACCGAACCCGAACCCGACGGGTTTTCAAAAATGGCTACCGAACCCGACCCTAACGGGTTCGGATATGCTCGGGTTCGGGCGGGTCCGGGTCGATTGCCATCCCTAACCACCTAGGTTTGGTTTGGTTCGGTCTCAAACCGTGATTTCATTAAACGGTTCAAATCACGATCCGAACTGCGGTCTAGACCGCGGTCCAAACCACAAACCTGTCAGCTCCTTACATATTTATGTAAAATACAGTATTAAAATTACAAGAACACTTTATAGATGGCAGTAACATAATTATATTCATAATAAGATATGCACAGTATAAAGACAAAAGGCAAGGCTCCAGGAAATCAATAAAACCTTCATGGAAAACATAAGAAAACTAAAAGACTAATATTCTGAGCCTTACCTTATCAAAGCTTATTGAATGGAAGTGGAAATGCATTTTTCATATCGCAGCACTCCCTCCGCTTTCATAGTCACTTATCTCAGCTTCCTCTGTAGAAAAGTTGTGACATCTAAAACCATTAGTAGTTATGTTAAGTCAGTACAAGCTCAATTCCATCATGGGAAATGATAAGTATGGGATTACTTATGCCTCTGTCCCAAGCAATCAACAAGGAGAGAGCAACACATCACTATTATAGTATGAGCCTACGTACACTCGGTATTAATGCATTTACACCGGCCATATAACGTGAATATTAAAGAAGCATCTTTTACAAGGGGCATTGTTTCGTTCAGATAAGGAATAATGGTGCTATTTTACTTCAAGCGCTCACTATTATAGTATGAGCCTACGTACACTAGGTTGGTGCATGACCATTTCGAAGATGATGGGATTGTGGTGATAGGCGTATGACGGCCGAGAAAAGGTTCGGGCTTACGTATGATGGCCGAGAAAAGATTCGGGCTTACATTTGACGGCCGAAAAAGGTTCGGGCTTACGTATGGTGGCCGAAAAAGGTTCGGACTTACGTATGATGGCCGAAAAAGGTTCGGGCTTACGTATGATGGCCGAGAAAAATTCGGGCTTACGAAGAGGAGAAATAATACTCAACGTTAAATTGAGATAAAAAAAATTATGAGGGGGAGAAATAATACTCAACGTTAAATTGAGATAAAAAAAAAAGAATTATGAGGGAGAGAAATAATACTCAACGTTAAATTGAGATAAAAAAAAAGGAATTATGAGGGGGAGAAATAATACTCAACGTTAAATTGAGATAAAAAAAGAAATTATGAGGGGGAGAAATAATACTCAACGTTAAATTGAGATAAGAGAAAAATTGAAGAAGAATGTTTGAATAAGGAGGGTTTTGCTGAGTAGTTTAGGGAAGAAGGAGGGTGGTGTTTTTGTTGATTGATGGCGGAAATAAGGGTGGTGATGGCAGTAGGGTTTTTGCCAAGGTTGAAGGACGGTGGGGTTTTGATGTTTGTGGCGGAAGGAAAGTGGTGAGGGTGTGGGGCGGCTTAGGATTTTGCCGCTAGGGTTTCGCGGAGAAATTCTTCTATGAATCTTAATGCTCTGATACCATGATAGAATTAGAGAGAGAGAGAGAGTCGAAGTCAAACAAACAAGGAAGAAAGATAATTGAATTGTAAGACTTAATTGATTATGATGCTAGAGATACATATTTATAGGAATACAATGAGGAGGTAAGGTAATCTCCTACAAGGAGAAGGATTCTAATCTAATACAAAGATTGTGTTTCCTAATCTAATACAAGGATTTTGTTTCCTAATCTAATATATAACAATATATACTTTGAATATAATATAATAATATTATATTATATTCCTAATACACCTCACATTCTAAAAACATCAACAATGGCTACTAAAGCTTGCATTTTTTTTTGTCTAGTTACCTGATGAAAAATCAGAGAAATTGAACAATTGAACTACCAAGTCATACTTGTGTTTGAGACATCCATTTGATTTGCTATAAAGAAGAAAATATAAAAAAGTAGCTATCATCCAAGTTTAGTTCTTCATGATAAAATAACTGTACAGATTATGATGTTTAACACTAGAACAAAGAAATGGTAAGAAAGAGCAATCCCATCTCCTATCCTAATCAAAAGGCTAATTCTAATCTTAGAAGCAAATAAGTTAAATAGTAGTACAAAATAAATAGTGCATCCAGTCCAAGCTTGCTGATCAATGGCATATGCCAGCAAAGTTGAAGTCTTTGGATAATTCTTCAAAATCAAACAGTTGACGGAATGAAACGGAGAACTCTATATAGCAGATTAACTGGAAAAAAATTACGATTACATATCAAATTAACTGACAAGTTCGTGAGAAGAGAAAAGAAATCTGGGCGGCGAACGGAAGAGCTCTGCAGGCTTCTCCATCAATGATTCAGCCTTAGAATCCTCGTGATCCGACATCTCTCTCTCTCTTTAAAATCCCTAAATTCGATCGATTCAGCCTTGGAATTGGGAGTGAGGTGGAGGAAAAGGGAGGCGGGTTAGCGTTGGGGGATTGAGGCGTGTTAGGGTTTTGACTTTCGAAGGAGACGAAGAGTGAGAAAGGAAAAGAGAGTGAGGCGGAGGAAGGTGAGAAAGCGCCGTTGTTGATGGAAATGGAGCTGGAGAAATGAAAAGGGAAAGGGTTAGATATTTAGATTAGGGTTTGAAAGATCTAACTTCAGCTCGATGGTTCGGTTTGGCGGTTCAGCTCGGTGGTTCGGTTTGGCGGTTCAGCTCGATGGTTCGGTTTGGCGGTTCAGCTCGAAATGGTTTGGTTCGGTTTGATTCGATTTGGAGGAGTCAGACCGCAAACCAAATCGAACCGCATGGTTTATAAATTTTTGGAACCGAGCTGAACCCTTAATCGTTAAAAACCAAACCGAATCGAGCTGAACCGCATGGTTCAGTCTCAAACCGCGATTTGAACTGAACCGCTGACACCCCTACTTGATATATTTGTAAACTGTGTGCCTCTCATTGTTGCGGCAATACATTCTGTGCGAAGCAAAGTAGTTAAAATTACTAAAAAAACAACGATGTAAAAAAATGGAATTTCACAGGGTAAAAAGTGTGATTGGCCTCAAAAATACAACTCCATGTTTCTTTCAAATGTCTATAATATATAATAGAGGTTGAAAAAAAAATTACCTCTTTAAAGTAAACAAGAATATGGCTAAAATTTGTTCATAACAACTATGATCCATGATTAACGTAACTTTTTATATTTTATATTTTAATGACTCAGATTAATTTTCAAAATCTCATTTTACGGCTGGCATTTTTCATTTGACGGTATTCATCACCTCTCTATCCCCTTCTTCTAAGGTAAGTCTTCTCACACAAACCTTTTAATCATACTTTTCTATAAGACTGATCAATTTAAACTATCACTGCGCCATTGACACGGGTGAGAGTGCTTGTAGTGGTTGAAAAAAAAATTACGTCTTTAAAGTAAACAAGAAAATGGCTAAAATTTGTTCATAACAACTATGATCCAATGATTAACATAATTTTATATTTTATATTTTAATGACTCAGATTAATTTTCAAAATCTCATTTTACGACTGGCATTTTTCATTAGACGACATTCATTGCCTCTCTATCCCCTTCCTCTAAGGCAAGTCTTCTCACTCAAACATTTTAATCGCAGAGTATCTCATACTCCCTCCGTCCCACAATTCTACGCACTTTTTGTGCTTGCGTGAGAATTAAGTGTTGAGTGACTCTCAATTATTGACAAAATGGGTTTAGGCAATGGACTTGGGCAAGGATGCAATGGTTGGTGTTGCTGTGCTGCTGTGCTGCATGGGTTGATGAGGCGGGTGCCCCATCTGGCCGAGGCGGGCGCATGAATGGCCGAATGGGTGGCCTGGTCTCTGGTCTTGAGGCGGCCGCATGAGCCTTGGTGAGGCGGCCGCATCGTATGCCGAAGGTTGGCGTTGTTTTGCTTCAATTCCAGGCGGGCGCCTGGCTTCCTTGAGGCGGGCGCCTCACGGCGTCGTCTGCTGGATCGTGGGCTGGGCTTGGCCGGTTCCCTTGGTTGTTGCAGCTTGGTTTTACCCTAGTTATTAATATTGCTATTTTGTCATTGTGCCTCCTGTAACCTTGGATAGTGAGAGATAGAAACTTGCTAGGGATTCACCATTGAGAGATTGTGAGATTGTGTGATTGTTTTTCACCTTGATCATCTCCTTGTACTCTTGATTGATATAGTGGATTGTTCTCCGTTGCCCGTGGTTTTTTTCTCCTCTTGTTTTGAGGGGTTTTCCACGTAAATCTCTGTGTCTCTTTGCTTATTATTGTTTTCGTATTTCTATTTCATATCTGTGTTTATCTTCGCTTAGCAATTATAGGCCATTGTTTCCCAACAATTGGTATCAGAGCTTGGTTCAGGGGGTTCCTATATTGCTTGATTGATTGAAGATGTCAGGGAAGTACGAGATTGAGAAGTTTAATCGCAAGATTAACTTTGGGCTATGGAAAGTAAAGATGCGAGCAATTTTGGTGGGTAAAAATTGCGTCAAGGCTTTACTTGGGAAGGCGAAGAAACCGGCAAGTCTGACGGATGAACAATTTGATTATATGGATGAAAAGGCTCTATCTCTCTTACAATTGAGCCTCAAAGATGAGGTATTGAGAAAGGTTGTAGAAGAGAAAACTGCGGCAGGGCTTTGGCTTAAGCTTGAGCAATTGTACATGACTAAAAGTGTTAGTAACAGGTTGCTTCTGTTGAAGAAACTCGAGGAGTGTAAACTCAAAACGGGTGGGTCCTTGGAGGAACATCTTGATGAGTTTGATGGCTTGGTCATGGACTTGAAGAATGTCGATGTCAAAATTGATGATGAGCAATTGGCGGTAAAATTGCTTTGTTCTCTCCCGTCAGAATATATGCACTTTCGTGAGACTGTTTTGTATGGCAAGGAAGAGATTGATTTTGAAGAGATCAAGTCTGCTTTATTAAGTCGTGAGGTTATCGAAACGCACTTGACTTCCCAAAGTGCTGAATCTCAAGGTGAAGGCTTAATTGCTAAAGGCGGTAAGAAGTCAGGGAAAGGATCGAATTCAAGAAGTTCTGGTCAGACAAATTCAAGTGAATGGCAAAAGAATGTGATATGTCATTGTTGGTCCCAAAGGTGGCAACAAGGGTGAAAATACAGCTAGAGGGGGGGTGAATAGCTGTTTTAAATTTTTCGCCCTCTTTGAAAAACTAAACCTCTTGCTTACAAAATCCTCTTGCAGTTGATAATAGACTGCAAGTGATAGTGTAAAATGCACAGCGGAATAATAGAGTGTAAAGCGGTTTTGAGAGGCGGTTTGTAAAATGCGGTTTTGGTGGTGCGGTTTTGGGAAGTGCAGTTTTACAAACACGTGTGGTTTTGACTTTGTTAACTCCAAACACTATTTCACAATAATGGATATCTAAATAAAGATCAAACAGAGACAAAGATAAATAATTAGCAAGCACAGGAAATATAAATGCAGAAAGTAAGAACACGCTATTTGGAGTGGTTCAATCGATAAACGATCTACGTCCACTACCAAGATGGTTAGTCTTGGATTTCTAAGAGAGATTTTATATTAAGTATTGCGAGATTACAAAGTACAATAAAATCTTTTCTATGAAGAACAAATCCAAAACTATAACCAGTGTATCTCAAGTGTTTAATCTATGTGATTAGAACAAGTGAGGTGAGTGTGTGAGAACAAGATCAAGGCTCTTTAGATCTGTGAGATGTAGAGCACAATGATTCTTGATTGTGTTAAGGCGTGATTTACGGGCTAGGAATATTTCTTGAAGTATGAAGATGAAGATTCAAAGGGTTGAATAATTTGCAGGCGAGCTTCGGCTTCTATGAACACGGTACTTTCAAATTCTCAAGCAATCTTCAAATGGTGAAGATTGGGGTATTTATACCCAAGCATCAAGAAACTAGCCGTTGGATACGGTTTGTTGAAGGACGGTACTTAATGCAATCCTATTGGTCCACAGCAACCACTTTTGTCCTTTGAGTGCATTCTTTGCAGATAAAGGCGATCGGGCTCATTGCAAGCAATGATGTTAGGACACCTGTCACCTTTTCAAGATCCTTGCAGATCTTTTCGACATTGAATCACGTGACAAGATATGGTGGTTGACTTTTGATATTGGCGACGTGGATTCCAACGGATAAAAGTTGTTCACTTCAAGTAGCCAATCATTGGATGCGGTTGGTGAGACGCGGTTAGGAATGTGCGGTTTTGCTACACCGGGGAGGTTGCATAGATGCGGTTGCACATGAGCTGCACGGGTGCGGTTCAAGGCGGTTGCATGCGGTTGGTTCAATAGGCAGATTCAAGGTAGAGCTACACTTGCGGTTTACACGTGCGGTTCATAGAGCGGTTTTGAATACTGCTGGATCTGCAACCTTGCTTCCAATGAGTCTTGTGCCATACTTCAAGCCTAAGATTAACTTATTCTATAAAATGGACTTAGCTAAAAAATTGAAGTCTAAGCTTCATTACATAGGGTCCTAAAGTCCTTAAAATAGACAGGAGGTTATGGTATCAATCAAATCTAATACAAAATAGGAGGGTTAAAAACATGCATACCCAACAGTCATAGTTGCAAGGAGAAGGGACACATTCGAAAGTATTGCCCTAATCGGAGAGGTAAAAGGGAAGAGGATACAACCGCTAAGGGCAAGGGTGAAGCTGGAGTGGTGCATGAAGACAGTAGTGATGACAGTGACTGTGATGCTCTTATTGCTTGTGATTCGGGCTCCAAGATTCGTGACAATTGGATTTTGGACTTGGGGTGTTCTTATCATATTAGTCCTAACAGGTCATGGTTCTGTTCCTATAAAACTATTACTGGTGGAACAGTTTTGATGGGGAACAATGCTGCTTGCAAGGTTGTCGGAATTGGGACTATTATGGTTAAGATGTTCGATGGGGTAGTCATAAAGTTGCACAACGTCCGGCACGTTCCTGATTTGAAGAAAAACCTGATTTCCTTAGGTACCTTGGATATAGCTGCACCATTGCTAATGGTGAACTATTGGCTACTAAAGATGAATTGGTTGCACTGAAGGGAAAGAAGGTGGGAACATTGTATGAACTGCTTGGGTCTACGGTTGTTGGGGATGTGTCTGTTGCAAAGGGATCTATGATTGAGGTGGAGACTACTCAGCTGTGGCACATGAGATTGGGTCACATCGGCTTGAAGGGAATAGGCGAACTTTCGAAGCGCGGCTTATTGGATGGACAGAAGACAGGGCCTATGGAATTTTGTGAGCACTGCATGCTTGGAAAACAAACAAAGGCAAGCTTCGGACAGGTGTGATGATGTGTCGCCATTTCGCGGGAAAAAATTCGATTTTTCGCGTTTCTTTGAAAAAAACCAAATAAAACCCGAGAAAAGAACGGAGTCGCCACGCCATTTTGGTTTTAAGGGCCAAAACTTTGAAAAAAGCCCGAGATCAGAAATTTGGGTTCGGAGGTCATGTTACACGCCGGGAAGGACGTTAGTGTGCACCCGGAATGCCTCGTAAAACGAGTCTTCCAAGCTGAAAATCATTTGTGTGTGTGTGGGTGTGTGTTTTGGCCAAAATAATTTGAAACTCAGAAAAGTAAAAATTGAGATATCTTTTTAAGACTTTAAACTGATCCCATGATTTTTTGGAAGATTTTTGGATTGAGATTTGGTACTCAAAAGACCTTTTGAAGTTGAGAGCCACTTCTGCCAGAATGAAAAAGGCAGTGGACCTTTGATTTTGAAATGGATTCAAGGGTCTTAAAAGTTCATAATCTGGATAAACTCAGAGAATGAAAGTTGTTCCAGACACCTTAAATAAGATTTTTGCGAAGGAATTTTCCATTTTGGAGAATATTTGAGGGGTCAAAACATTCTGGAAATCTCAGATATGCAATCTGGATTTCCAGAAGCTGATGAACTAGCCTCTAAACGAAAATTTGAAAAGAGGAGTTTTACTCACCTAAAAAATAAAGTAAAAATATGTCTGGAAAGCTCTGGATGTTGGATACAAAAAGTGTTTTGTAGTCAACACCAAATTCCAAGTTTATCTGTGTCCAAAAATTAAGACAATGGACTGGTATCTTGGAAAATTGCTACTGGACAGCAACTTCTCAAGAAAGAAAATATGATTTTAAGGGGGGTTTTGCATCCATGCTTGCCCCCATTTCCCTAGGTTTTGGTTAGTGATCACTTGACATTTTAGTGGTGAATCAACTATACCAAACCATCCTTGGGGTACATTAGGACTAAGCACTTCATTTGCTTGGGAAGGGGATTTTTATCCTTTGAAAATGAGATTTGATGCTTGAAAATGTTTTTTAGGGTTTCGAAAATGTGTTTTCTTTGCAAGAAAGTAAGAGAACTTGAAAATAATGTTGATCCTTGTAGAAGATCATCCATGGAGATGAACTTTCATGGTGATCTTCTTGGATCTAAGACAAGAAGATGAATGAACTACATTTTGTAGTTTGAAAATGCATGCATGGATGAGAGATTTAGGGTAAGAAGAGGGAGGTTATACCTATCTTCTTTGTATTTTGGGGCTTTGGCTTGAATATATGAGTGTTTGAGGCTTGAATGCAAGAGTGTTTGGGTTTGATTTGAGTGAGTGAAAGTTGGGAAGATTCAAGAGAAAAAGGTGACAATTCTTATGGAATTCTCACTGTTTTCTCAAGTATATTCGCCAGATACTATGAATTGTGCTCTTGTTCCTCCTTATTTTTGTGGTTTGGAGGGCTCAATTTATAGCCCTACGAAAATTGCAATCTCATCCGCGCGGATAGGATAGGTGGCGTGCCTTGTTCATTAAATGCTTTGCTCCAGGGCTTTGGACAAGGGGAATAATCTTTTTAAAATTCAAATTAACCGGCCATTATGTTTCCAGCCATTTCTTTTTTTGGTTTTTCTTATTTCTTTTGCTTTTTTGATTCTTTTCCTTGGTTTATCTTTTTTTGGCAATCCCCATTTTGCCCTCACTTTGTTAGAAAAGTTAGGAATGTTAGGAATTGTTAGAAATGTTATAACTTTCGTTAATTTTCTAACGAAAATTCTAACAAGCTCAAATTGGAGCACTTACAGTAGCCCCTCGGCGACGGTGCTTTCGAAGGAAGCGGGGTCGTCGATAAGAGTAAGGCTCCATATTTGGCGGGATGATCGAGTGATCGGGTGGCTGAACCTATTAATAGGCTACCTACGTATCCCGAATGGGAATCAAGCCAGTCGTAGTTCGGGTCTTCGACCCTGGAGATGATGGCGTTTTAGGTGCCTCGAACCTGATGAGCGAGTTCTGCAGTCGGTTGCTGGAGAGAAAATATGCTGGGGATAAGAGATGACCATTTTCGATCGGAGGGCTATCCGCTCTGCTGGGGATAGGAATGACCCTTTTCGGTCTGATGGCTATCCTCTCTGCTGGGGATGATTGCGATTTATCGCTTTCCTAGTGATAGCGTCTTAGGTGCCTCGGACCTTGGAGATGGCGTTTTAGGTGCCTCGAACCTTGGAGATGGCGTTTTAGGTGCCTCGAACCTTGGAGATGGCATTTTAGGTGCCTCGAACCTTGATGATGGCGTTTTAGGTGCCTCAAACCTTGATTGTGAAATGGCCTTTCGGTGGACTTTGTTTGCTGCCGAAGGAGAGGGTGACCGTTTTGGTCGGGGGGCTGGACCTAATGACAGGCTACCTATGTATCCCTAGTGGGAATCAAGCCCTTTCGTAGTTCGAGATCTTCTCGAGATTTCGTTGGCTTTTGGGATTCCGTTAACTTTGCTGGGGATTTTGTTAGCCTTTGCTGGGGAAAAATCAGACGTATTCGTCTGGGGAATCGGTCTTACGTTTGATTGCCGGGGAAGATTTTGATGAAAGATACGAGATCTCGTTATCTTTCTCAGGGAGATCGGTCTTACGTTTGACTACCGGGTGTAAGTGCTCCAATTTGAGCTTGTTAGAATTTTCGTTAGAAAATTAACGAAAGTTATAACATTTCTAACAATTCCTAACTATCCTAACCTTTCTAACAAAGTGAGGGTAAAATGGGCATTGTTATTTAAGGTTAAACCTTAAAAAGAATCTCAAAAAAAAAAAACAAAAGAAGAAAACCATAAATAGAAATGCTGGAAACATAAACTGGCTGCCTAATTTGAATTTCAAAAAGAAATATTCCTCTTGTCCAAAGCTGGAGCTGCATTTAATGAACAGTGCACGCTGAGGGTTTCTGTCCGTGCGGATGGGATTGCAATTTCCAGAGGGCTATAAATTGAGCCCTCCAGTCACAAAAATAAGAAGCCACAACACATTTTGCACCGAACCTCTGGCGAAATATAGAGAGAAAACAGTGAGAATTCACTTGAATTGTCACCATTTTCTCTCCAATCTTTCCCAATTCATACTCATCCACTCACTCTCATATTAAAGCCCTAAACACTCATACACTCAAGCCAAACACTCAAGAACACAAGGAAGATTGGTAAACCCTCCTTCTCCTAACCCTAAATCTCATCCATGCATGCATCTTCAAACTACAAAATGTAGTTCCTTCATCTTCTTGCTTTAGATCTAAGAAGATCACCATGGAAGACCATCTCCATGGATGATCTTCTACAAAGATCAACATTATTTTCAAGTTCTCTTACTTTCTTGCAAAGAAAACTCATTTTCAAAACCCTAAAAACCATTTTCAAGCATAAAATCTCATTTTCAAAGGATAAAAATCCCCTTCCCAAGCAAATGAAATGCTTAGTCCTAATGTACCCCAAGGATGGTTTGGTATAGTTGATTCACCACTAAAATGTCTAGTGATCACTAACCAAAACCTAGGGAAATGGGGACAAGCATGGATGCAAAACCCCCCTTTAAAATCATATTCTCCTTCTTGGGAAGTTGCTGTCCAGTAGCAATTTTCCCAGACCTCAGTCCATTGTCTTAATTTTTGGACACAGATGAACTTGGAATTTGGTGTTGACTACAAAACACTTTTTGTAGCCAACATCTAGATATTTCCAGACATATTTTTACTTTATTTTTTGGGTAAGTAAAACTCCTCTTTTCAAATTTTCTTTCAGAGACTAGTTCATCAGCTTCTGGGAATCCAGATCTCATATCTGAGGTTTCCAGAAGGTTTTTACCCCTCAAATCTTCTCCAAAATGGAAAATTCCTTCGCACAAGTCTTATTTAAGGTGTCTAGAACAACTTTCATTCTCTGAGTTTATCCAGATTATGAAGTTTTAAGACCCTTGAATCCATTTCAAAATCAAAGGTCCACTGCCTTTTTCATTCTGGCAGAAATGGCTCTCAACTTCAAAAGGTCTTTTGAGTACCAAATCTCAATCCAAAAATCCTCCAAAAAATCATGGGATCAGTTTAAAGTCTTGAAAAGATATCCCTATTTTTACTTTTCTGAGTTTCAAAGTATTTTGGCCAAAACACACACACACACACACACACAAATGATTTTCAGCTTGGAAGACTCGTTTTACGAGGCATTCCGGGTGCACACTAACGTCCTTCCCGGCGTGTAACATGACCTCCGAACCTAAATCTCTGATCTCGGGCTTTTTTCAAAGTTTTGGCCCTCAAAATTAAAATGGCGTGGCGACTCCGTTTCGTTGATTTTTTCAAACAAAAATGGGAAAATTTTCGGATACACATTCATCACATCGGGGGATGATTTTGATGAAAGATACGGGATCTCGTTATCTTTCTCAGGGAGATCGGTCTTACGTTTGACTGCCGGGGGTAATTTTGATGAAAGATACGGGATTCCGTTATCTTTCTCGGGGAGATCGGTCTTACGTTTGATTGCCGGGGGTAATTTTGATGAAAGATACGAGATCTCGTTATCTTTCTCAGGGAGATCGGTCTTACGTTTGACTGCCGGGGAAGATTTTGATGAAAGATACGGATTCCGTTATCTTTCTCGGGGAGATCGGTCTTACGTTTGACTGCCGGGGGTAATTTTGATGAAAGATACGGGATTCCGTTATCTTTCTCGGGGAGATCGGTCTTACGTTTGACTGCCGGGGGTAATTTTGATGAAAGATACGAGATCTCGTTATCTTTCTCAGGGAGATCGGTCTTACGTTTGACTGCCGGGGAAGATTTTGATGAAAGATACGGGATCTCGTTATCTTTCTCGGGGAAATAGGTCTTACGTTTGACTGCCGGGGGATGATTTTCTTGACAAGGGGCTGACTTTGGTTAACTTTGTCAAATTGGGGACTGAACTGCAGAGTCCCAGATTTTTAAAGGGCAAAAGGGTCATTTTGACCCTGACAATCCTATTCCCGCGGATAGGAGCGTGTTCAGAGGGTTTTAAATGAGGGGCCGCCCTCTTCTTCTTCCCCAGTCTGTTTTTACAGAATTACGAGAGAGGAAGAGAGAAAACGCAAAAAACGCCATTGTTGGGCAAAAAAAACTTCGAAATCTTCATATTTTCTTCGATTTTCGAGCAATGGAACACGGAGAAGGTGCTTTTCAAGGCCAAGGACGTGGCCCGGTAGCGGAGAGACGATTGGAGCTCGTCCGGATGAGGAGGCACTTTACTCTTTCGCAATCGATTGCGGAGGAGCCCTACCCCGATGCTTGGCAACATTGGGCTTCTGATCCGAGTCTCCGAACGGTATACTTCGAATCTTTTCATTCCCTTTGTTGATTTCTTGCTTGAGATTTGAATTTTGGGTGATTTTTGAATTTTTTTTTTTTTGAAAATTCGAATGATTGATGTTCTTGGCTTTGAATCTTGATTTTGATGCTTTGCATGTTGTAATGATTATGTGGGTATCCCAAAATATGCATTTTTCTTGGAGAAAGAATTGGCCTTTTCGCCATTTTTTTTGTAAATTCGAAAATTATAAATTGTGACTTTGATTTTTTTTTTTTTTGAAATTTGAATATTGATCTTGATGATATGCATATTGAAATGAATTTGTTGGTGTTTCAAAATGTGCATTTTGCTTGAGAAAAGAATTGGCATTTTGCCAACAATGAGATGATGATATGAATGTATGATTTTTTTTTTTTTGAAAAGTGGGACGGATTTTTCCTCCCGTTGATTGAATGCATGTTATTTTATGAAAACGGGACGGAGTTTTTACTCCCGTAGGAATGCATTTTTTTTTTTGATGAATGCATGTATGCATGTCTTATGAAAAATGGGACGGAGTTTTTGCTTCCGTAGGATGTATGAATGTAGGATATTTTTTTTTTTTTTTTTTTTTGAGATGATGGATGATATGCATGCATGCATAGGGACTTCTTTTTTTTTGAGAATGGGACGGAGTTTTTACTTCCGTTGACTCTTTGTATGAAAGATTTTTTTTTTCATGAATGTTGATTGGGATTTGCTGAAAACTGTCTTTTTTGTGCGAGAAAAATGGGGCTATGCTCATTGTATCTTTGTTATGCTTTGTCGCATTTTCTTTGAAATTTCATGATGCATATGTATGCCTCTTTTTTTTTCGTGCAAATGCAAATGCAATTTTTTTTTGACATTTTCTCTTTTTTTTTTTTGTTTTATTGCGGTGGTGGAAACAACTACGTTACTGAGCAAGCAGTTGAACAAGATGAAGACTCGAGGATCGGTGGAGTCTGTAGTTGACTTGTGGGACCGGTTTCCGAATGCGGGCCGAGGAGCTTTGCCGAGTCCGAGACAGATTGTTGTTGAGACCGGGCTTTGGGAGTTTGTTGAGTGCTTGAGGGACCGGTCAAGTTCCCTAAGAGCAAGGGCTTGATGTTTGCTTTGGCGCAAAGATCGGTGGGATGCGACCCACACGTTTCACTTCTTCTGGGGCGAGGCTACGGTTACGCCTTCCGACTATGCTGCGATCACGGGTTTGTCCTTCAATGGACGCAGCATTGAGTGGCGGGATGGCTATAGCGATGCGGATCTGCAGGCTCTTCTGGGATTTTCCCCTATTCCCAAAAAGGGGATGGGGATGGAGTATGCGGTGGTCTACGGGAAGATTGTGGAGACCATTGTGAGTTACGAGGCTGGGGAGGAGAGGATAGGCGCCGATCGATTGCCGTGGCCTTCTTGTGGTTTTCTTTTTCGAGTACCCTTTTTGGACATGCCGAGGGGACGGCAGCCTTTGCCTTGCCGAGGTCCTTGGAGGACATGGAGATGGTCGGAGATGTCTCTGGGAGAGGCCGGGCCGGCGTGAGCTTTACTTTGCTCTCAATAGGTACAGCCGGAAGGCTGTGAGCTCCTTGTACTGCTTTGAGTTTGCCCTGGAGGTATAAGCTCTCTTTTTGCTTTCCCTTTTTTTTTCTTGAGCACACACTTTTCTTTTGCACTGGATTGATTGGATTTTTACCTTTCGCAGGTATGGGCGTTGGAGTTTTTCCACGTCACGATGTGGCGGCAGCCGGCGGAGTACGTCGGGGCGTATCCGGCCATGCACTCTTGGTCCAAGCATGCCCGGGAGAAGATAAGCTCCAGGGGGCGTACGACTCTCAGATACGCGGATTGCCTTCCTTTGACGGAGGCTGAGACGGATGAGAGGATGATATTTTATCCACAGGATCGCTTTCGAGGTGGCGCAGCTGAAGGGCGCCGAGATTTGACTCGTGCAATGGGAGGATTCCGAGAGGTCCGACCTGCGATGCCTATTATCCGGGAGAGAGGGTGACGCGCCGCATGGCGTGAACTCGCCTTTGAGGACACCGGTGGAGCCTCCCGCCGATATGATGCACTCCGAGTGACAGATTCTGCGACTGGGATGATTACCGAGCCGGCGCACTTCTCGGCATTTGTGGCGATTGAGCCGTACCCGTATTTGTCTTGAGGAGGCCGAGGACGCCCTGTGTTCTGGATAGAGAGGGGTTAGGGGTCCCGCGGTACCCTCGGACGGACTTTTCATATGTCCAGGATGGGGTCCGATTGAGGGTGCAGATCCCTCACTCGAGCGGCTTCCACGAGATTTCCGCCTCGTCCAGGTATGAAGGTATGGCTTTTCCTTCCCACCTCTTTTCTTGCTTTTGTCTTTTCTTTTCCTGTCATCATTTTTTTTTTGCTTCAACTGTTTCTGACGCTTTTGCTTTTGTGCAGTTTTCGGAGGTGGTCGTGGAGAGGCTGACGAAGCAGGTGATCAGGGCTAAGAGATTTATCAGGAGGATGGTGGCTTGTGGAGCCCCTCGGCCTAGAGCGAGGAGACCACAGCCGGCGCCTGCCAGGCGGGAGGCTTCCCCTATTCCTTCGGAGACTTCCTCCGAGACTCCTCTTTCTCCTCTCCTTGATCCTCGCGCGGTACTACCTTCGGACCACGTCATTCTCGGAGATCCTTACGGGCGGGACACGTACCGGCAACATGGTGGATCTTCTTCGCACGTCCAGTGAGTCCGACGCCTTCACCTTCGGATATGATTTCTTCGCAAATCTTGGCTTGCCCTATCGTAGCGTGCCGGTTGGTCCCGACGAGCATTCTTTCGGGGACGAGGACGATGAGCCCGAGATTTTCATGGCTCCCGAGGAGGCGGGCCCGAGCCGCAAGAGGGACCGGGGGAGACCGGGCCCAGGGACTCGATTGATGATTTTTTTGAGATTTTGAGATTGATTTTTTGAGATTGTATTTAGACAGCTTTTATGCACATTTTTTTGCTTTTTTTTTTTTTTTGGAATGTATTAATTTAGGATTATTGTTACCTACTTTTTTTTTATTTGATTTTTTTTTTGCACACTCCCTTTATTTTTGGAATGTAATAATTTAGGATTTTATTTTATGAATGGAATGCAGTATGAATGCAATGTTGTATGAGCCTCATTTTTTTTTGGTGCATGGACTGGTTTGGACAGGCTTTGGCTGGGACAAAATATTTCTTTGGTACAGCAGTTTGGACTGTTGCAAAGATTTTTTTTAAGGGACAATCATATCCGCGCGGACAGGACCTGCATCTGACATTGTCCTTTAATTTTGCTTCAGATCTGGTCTCACTTTATTTCAAATTCAAATATCTTCTTCAACCACCAGTTCAAACAACCATTTTTAAAGAGTGGTCTCGGGAGATTATGCATGAGAGGAGGTCATTCTTTGAAGAAAGATACAAGGTGAAGTGCTTATGGTCCCTCAAAGAATTGGTTCCGGACTACGACCTCTTGAGAGCTTCTTCATCATTTTGGGATACTAGAAGGCATGTTTTTTGCCTTTCTCACAATGAGATTGTTCCGACCGTGGAAGAATTTCGGGCTTTGCTTGGCGGCCCGGAGGTGGAAGAGATTGCGGTTCCTTTGCCCGGAGGGGCCTCTTTTGTTGATAGATTGTGCAACCCCCTTCATCTTTCCCCGGAGGAAGCACAAGGTATGATCTGTGGTCCCGATCATTTTTATATTTTCGGTCTCCCTGATAGATTTAGGGGCTTTGGCTTGCTTGATGATGCCTATTGGGATGCCTTTGCACTTTGCATGTTCGGGACCTTGTTCATGGTCTATTCTTTCGGGATCTGTCATCGGTCCCTGCTGGATGTAGTCGTTCATTGTCGCTTGGGCAGAGACGTTGTACCTTTGATCCTGGGGGAGACTTTTCATGCTCTCGATAGGCTGGCTACTGGGAGACGGTATATGCACGGGGGCAGCCCGTTCCTCTTGACTCTGTGGCTGATGGAGCGCTTGGGGATTCTTCGGGAAACTCCTGATATGATCAAGCCTTGGACATTCGCCAGGAGAGGGGTTGCTGTAGATTTTGATGACCATGGCTCATGGGAGCGTTGGATGGCTGGTCGCCAGACAGAAGATATCAGATGTTCAGTGCCTTGTTGGCGGGTACTTCAGGACGGATCTCCCGTAGTTATGCTTCCGGGGCTTTCTCAGTCCAGCTTCTACATTCCGGCTTTAGTTCTCGAGCAGTTCGGCTGGAAGCAGTTCCTTTGGAGGATTTTGATGACATAGCCAGGGTGGTGGCTTCTCGGCTCTATGGATGATCCCTCGGTGTTTCCATTTCTTTCCCGAGCATGGAGGTATGACGTCTTTCCTTCTCGGGTTATCCTCAGCGTCCGAGACGTGTTCTTGACCACTTGGTACCTGGATTGGTACGAGAGGCATTTGGGAGAGACTCAGTGGCTATTTTGAGGCGGCGTGAGGCCATTGGCAGGTGCGGAGGACCTAACGGTTTCGAGAGGAGGAGGGCCGAGGCGAGGGCCAACCCTCATGACAGGAGCGGAGACGCTGTGACCGACTATGAGGCTTATGTCAAGAGACAGGAGAGGAGGACTCCTATGCTACCAGCTAGGCTACAGGAGATGAGAGATGATGCTAGGGCTACTAAGGCCCTGACAGAGGCTGGTTTGATAGATCTGCTCCTATACCGAAGCTTGGTAGGAGGAAGACCAACATTTTACGTTCGAAGAAGAAGACTCGAAGGGGAAGAAGAGGGGGGATGCCGACGAGCGGCTTAGAGTGACCTCGAGTTTTCCGAGTATCGCTTTCTTGCCATGGCATACATTAGTTTGATTATGTATTTTAGTTTCTTTTAGCGAGGTTGCCGCTTGTAGGAATGAATCGGGCTTAGACTCATCAAAAAGTTTTTAACTTGTAATGAATATTTGAATTGCTGAGTTTTTCGAGACGCTTTCATGGTCGATCAATTGTATTGGTGTCGAGTATGACTTTTATTTGTGCTTTAGACCGAACCGTTTCCTACCGCCTACGTTCCCCTCATTTTGAGGAGCTCGGGTCTTCGTAGTTCAACCCGATTTTTTTTGTTTTTTTTTGTTTTTTTTTTGTTTTTTGTGCAACCCCGTTTTTTACCTAGGTCGCCCTTTTCGGGTTTTCAACCTAGTTGGGTATTACTCTTCTAGCACTCTTTTTTTTTGACTTCTTCTTTTTTTTTTACGCGTAGTATCTGCGCAGCTTGTCACCATTCACTGGGTGTACAAAGGGATTCCCGTCGAGGTTTGCAAGTTGCATGGCTCCTCCGGAGAAGATCTTCTGGACGACATATGGCCCGACCCATACAGGCTCCCATTTGCCGAGGGGGTTGATACGGACTGGGGGCTTTTCTTTTAAAACGAGATCCCCTTCTCGGATCTCCCGATACTTTACTTTCTTGTCAAAGTCTCTGGCCATTCTTCCTTGGTAGGCTCGGATGTGTTCCATGGCTTTCAATCGTCGCTCATCTAGTAGGGCCAATTCGTCATGGCGACTCTGGAGCCATTCGACCTCGTTGATCCGGCTTTCCAAAGAGTATACGGAGCGAGGGATCTCTAGCTCGATTGGGAGTACGGCTTCCATTCCGTATGTGAGGGCAAACGGTGTTTCCCCGGTTGCCGGGTCGAGGCGGTGTTACTGTAGCCCCGAGTGCCGAGTGTAACTTCTTGGGCCAATCTACGCCTTGGGCGGCCATTTTCGGATGATATTTTCCAGAGTCTTGTTTGCTGCCTCAACGGCTCCGTTGGTTTGGGGCCTGTAAGGAGATGACTTGTGACGGGTTATTCGGAATTCTGCCAGCAGTTTTTCACATTCCCCTTCGAAGTGGGATCCATTATCTAAGATGATTTCGGCTGGCAACCCGTATCTGCATATGATGTTCTCTTTGATGAAGAGGGCTACTTTCCTTGAGTTGAGGATTTTGTAGGATTTTGCAGAGCATCCTTTCCAGTTCCTTTGAAAAAATCACCAATCTGCGTCTCTTTAGGCTCTTCCGCAGTTCCCAGATTCACACTCGTCAAAATCTCTTCGGCAGCTTGGGCTCGATTTTTCTCTTTCCGGACAACCTGCTTAAAGATTTTGATGATTTTTTTTTTTCGTTTAATGTGTCTGCTTCTTTATCTAATGAATTATTATTAAGTGTTTTTTTTTTTTTTTAATTTTTTTTAATTCATCATTAATTAAAGTGGCAATCAAGGGATACTCAGAAAGGTTCGTCATTTCATTGAAAACGAAAGGGAATACAGCGCTTGCTACAGACTCGTAGTCTTCAGGCGTAAGGCCATCGGACGACCCTAGAGACTCGATCTTAACAAAGAGAGACTGGGAGGGCTTGTCCTAGATTGACACGGAGGACCAATCCAGGCTTGGCGATCATTTCTTCTTTGGTTGCGGACGGGCCTGAGAGAGTTTTCCCAATTTTTTAACGGCTTTTCTTTGTTGGTGGCCTCATGACTCGGGAACTGTGGCCGTGTTTTGTTTTCCTTTCTCAATTGCTGCTATCATCTCTTGGACCGAGCCGAGATCAATCGGAGTGCAGCACTGGACTTCTTCTTTGAACAATTCTTTGCATAACCGAGACCATCCCGATCATCGAGGGAAATTCTGGCCTTAGCTTTTGAGTCTTTGTCAATTCGAACTCGGGCTCGGATCTTCTGGGCAATCGGGTTTGTGGTGGTAAGCTTCTCGGCTGTTCCACAGTCGGGCATGCCTACGAAGGTATACTCGCTCTTCATGGTAGTGGTAGCCCCGGGTATCTTGGGTAGGTCCGGGAACATTCTACGGACCGGGTTAGCCTTGGTTCCTCTCACGAACTTATTGAGGCTATCACTGTAGCTTTAGCCATTCTTACGTAGGAGTGGGCTCTGTGATGTTTCCTGGTTGTGTGGGACCCTTTACAAAGTAGTCGGCCAAATTAGGGGCGAAGGGGAGAGATTTAGGGTCGTCGGCCAGGGACCCTTCTGTGGCGGCTTCAAATCTTTTTCCTTTTGCGGTGTGCGAGGAGGCCTCATATCCCGGGCCGTGGCGAGTATTGTCCTTTCACCTCGATGAGTTTGTGAGTTCCTTGTTGGTGCTTCCCAGAGGCCAGAGGCCGGGTAGATAGCTCATTTTCTCATCATTTTCAAGACCAGGTGGGATTTTATCAGTGACTGTCAGTCTATGTTGCACACTTGGGCCTTGGGAGGCTCGGCCAGTGAAGCCGATTAGCATAAGACCTTCCTCGTCATGTTTGATTTCCAGAATAGGTATTCCGCCCAGTATGTGCCCTCCAAGGTGACCAAATCCCCATAAATGGTTGTCGGGTCCCCATTCGAGACGAATTTCACACACACTTTGGTGGAGGCTTGAGGCGACCCCCTTGACCTGGTGCGGCCAAGGTCTTCCCAATAAGGCATTAAAAGTGATTGGGATGTCAATAACCTGGAATTCCACAGGTATCAATTTACTGTCCGACAGGAGGTCTAAGGTGGCGACTCCAAGGGCGCTCGAGATGTTGAGTCGTAAGCTTTGGCTGTGAGGGAGGAAGGTTTCAAGTGCTGTAGTCTTGATATCAAGCGGGCTCATGATCTTTGCTTAGGAAGAATGTTCATTCCGGACCCATTATCAACCCGGGGACAGGGAGGCGTCGTTCATCCAAGCGGGTGTGATGAAGAGAGGCTCGTTATGATCGGCCCCAAATTGTGGGAGGTCGAGATGCGTGAAAGTGATTATATTCCCGTAATGGATGTTTCCAATTAGGCGTACCACATCATCGGGAGTAGCATCAATATGCACGAGTGCGAGCCGAGCTTTCTTCCAACTTCGGCTTATGGGGATAGGACGAGGTGAGTAGAGACCGAGAGGAAATGTTGGCTGCGTTTGCTTCAAGGGTGAGCACGGGATCCTCTTTTAGGGGTCGGGGAGTTTTTGTCTTAGCATAGGGGCGGCGATCTTCTTTCGGTGTTTGATCTGTGGCCTTCTTATCTGCCTTGGGATTCCCTTGGAAGATTTGCCCGGATCGGGTCAACAGGTTGACTTCCTCATCAGTTACTTCTTGACTGGATTTCTTCAATGCTGCTAAGGTCAACGGGGGAGCCCTTTTGGCTATTGGCCACTGGTTCTGACGGAGTCTAGCAACGGTGAGGGGCTGAGCTGTACTGGCTCCTTCCTGGGCGGCCCTTATAACTGCTTCCCAAGTCACAGGCTTTTGAGTCTGAGGTTGTGTTGTTGCACTTTGGATGGCCCACAGAGCTAGGGCGTCCTCCGATTCACTCTCATGTCCTGCCTTGCTCATAGTTATCGTGCAACAAGAGTCGCTATTGTCGGGGCTCGGGGGATTTTCGATCTCATCCCCTAGATGGCCAACAGAGTTATGGCTATCAGCCTCCATTTCATCGTACATCCTTTTTCTTTCAATCTTGCAAGTAGGGCAGCCACAAGTGAAGGATAGGCAATGTTCCCCTTCGGAGTTTGATGTAGCAGCTCGATAGATCTGTGTCCAAATAAGGAGCACCCGGGGTCCATTGTCGGGCACTGGAGCAATTAGGAAGGCATCATGTGGATTCATAGGTATGAAGGCCACTGGGGAGACGTTCAGATCAATAACCCTTTTCAGTGATTGCAGGCACTCGCTGCGCTCGAGCGGCCCGGTTGTGACCCTTACGGTTGTTATGCCATCCGTTCTCGGGAAAGAAGAAAAAGATCCGATAACGTTTACGAATTCTTCATCTTCTGGTGGCTGAAACCCTCCATTCTCGACCAGTGCTTCAATGAACCCTTTCCATTCACCAGTCAGGTTCTTATAAGGGACGTTGTGTTATAGGATTTCAGATATGTACGGATCTGGGCGCGGGCTTTGCTGTCCCTCATCCTCTGGAGTATCCGGGCATTGACCGCATGTGCATCTTACGAGGTGCAGTTCTTGGGGGTCCACCCCTACTGGCATTTGACTTGCATTTTCCGGTGGTCCTTCATCGTCACTTGCTGACAACCAACCATTGTGCCCGGCTCCCATGGGCTCATTTCCGGCATGATTGTTCCAGATTGTTTCCGGATCTGGGGCCTCAGTTGACTCTTCACTCTCGTCATCATCATCATCATCGCTGTCATCGGAATCTTCTTCCCATACTACCGGGATTTCGGCGGAGAGGGAACGCCGATCAAACCCGTTAGGGGAATATGGGTGCGTGCAGCCGCAGAAATTGTCATATGCTCCCATTCCCGGAAGTGGCAATTGTGACTCAGATTCTCCTCCCAGAAACTGCGGGGGAAGAGTGAGAGGGGGTGGCACGTATTTGACACCAGGTAGAATGTAGAAGGATTCTTCCTCCTCTGATTCTTCAGTTTCACTGCCTTTGGGATCGTATTCGACTTCTCCAATAGCCAGTTTGCAGAAGTGTACTAGCTCCAGATGTTCTTCGGCTTCTTTGCTAATAAGCCCCAGTACAGGCGCTCGTCGGAAGCTTTCTTGTTCAATTCTTCTCGATTGTTCTAACCATCTTGTGTAAATGGTCCTCTCATGTTTTGACCGGAACAGCATTGACTCTTCAGTATTGGCCTTCCCTTTATCCGAGAAATAGCGGGCCTCGTATTCTTGCAAGGAGTCTCTGACATGAGACCAAGATGGGTTGATTCGTTCGATATCCTCAAGGCGGAGGGGGAATCCGAATTCAGGATCCTCGACGAGGTTGGCCACGGGTATTTGGGGACCTTCATCGATTTTCCTGGGCATGCGAAGATTCTCCGCATTCAATCATATTCACCTGATTATGCTTCCTGGGCGGAGGATTTTTCTTTGTGTTAGGCCCTTCGGGGCCTTCCAACTTTCCTTGCTCTATTAGCCCACTGGATTGCCTTTTTGAGTAAAGCAGCTTGTCGATGTCCGTGAGCTTGATGAAAATCACAATACTTTGTAGTATCCACGGGAGCATTCGGATTCTGGGTTGAAAATTCTCCAAAGGCCGCAGCAAGCCTTCCTTCACGAGTCCCCTAAAGATGTCATTCGAGGCATTCCAAAGTTTTCGAGATTCATGACCCGTGGTCTGGCTCCTACTGGTTTTCTTCGGGAGCAAAAGGAGTTGTGTTATTACATTCTGTCCCGCATAGTTAATCATTTCTTTGCCTTTGGCAGGAGCAGGGGCAGTGTTTGAAGGAGGAGCTCGATATCTGTAAGCAGCAGACGGCGGTTGCTGATTGTAGGCCTTTTCAAACTTAGCTGCAGAGTTAACCATGGCCCGTAAGTCCGAGTACGGGAAGTGACTGAGGGAGGCTCTCAGATGTGGTTTCAGGCATGACTGGAAGATGTCCAGTTGCTCCTCTTCGGAAGGAGGGATGGCCATTTCACTGAGTTTCAGATTCCACCGCTTGTAGAAGTCCCCAACATTCTCATCGGGACGCTGCACTGTTGTTTGTAGGTCAACTCTATTTGTTTCCCACTCCAAGTTGGCCTTATATTTCTCTGTGAAGGCATTGGTAATCTGGTCCCACGTAGCCCTGGCTTCAGGTTTCAAACGGAAGAACCACTTTAAGGCACTGGACTTCAAGGATAGACTGAAATAATCAGCCAACTGCTGATTGGTGCATCCTTTGGCCTTCATCGCCAAGGTATATGTGTCCAAATGGGTTTTCGGGCATGCAGTCCCATCAAAGAGGTCCAGATTTGGCATAACAAATTTGTGAGGCAGGGGAACAATGGAGTCCGGGTCTGTAGGCCGGAAAGCAGACTTCTTAGCGGTTAATTCGGCGATCTGTGCTTTCATTTCCTTGTGCTGTTCCATGAACCAGGCCAGATGAGGGTCCTGTGGCGGAGCCATAGCATTCAAGCTAGTGGCTGAGTTAGAGAGAGGAGCTACCACTGGCAGCAGACTGGTGGAGGGAACGGCCGATCCGGGGACGTAGGTGAAAACCTGTCCTGGGGCTGAGTTACCCTGGGGAGCATAAGTAGGAGCTTGGGCGAAGGGATAGAACCTTGCGGCCTGCTGTTGATTTTCAACTGGCAAAGTAGGTGGTGGAAGCTCCGATGTAGCCGGATAACTTGGATTCCCAGAGTGGGGCCCGTAAGTAGGCTTGGGTGCGGGCTGCTGTCCCTGACTATTGAATTGCATGGCCGGCTGAGGCGAGGGTGTATAACCCGGGGGGTACTGCGGTCCTGGTGATTCGGATGACACCCGGATGGAGGCTTGGTAACCCATAGAAGTCTGAATGAGGAACGGATTTGTGTGAGGAGCAAACTGAACTAGTGCTGTTACGAGGAGGGGCTCCTGGCGTAGTCGAGAACCAAGTTGTGGCGGCATTCCGAGCTGTGGCTGTTGTGGCCCTTTGAACTGTTGCGGCGAAGGCCCGATTGATCGGTTCCAAGCGTGGCGGGATCCCGATTAGCTGTGGCATTCCGAGATAGCCCCAACCATGAGAAGACATTCCGCATCGATTTTGCCCCCACTGATTTGTGCCGTCTGGCTGCATGGATCCGGTGAGTCTCGTGGTTGGGGAGCCGGGCCGACCCGAAAATCGGGGAGCATAGGTTCTAGTAGTGGCACCATAGGAGGTGGGTGGTGGCATCCCGGTGTAATCGGGGCGGCCGAGAGTGGGGTTGGCATCCTCGTCTTCTTCCACGGTGAAGGTGCCATCCGGATTGAGGCCGGCGGCCGCACCATGGCTCTTAATAGCCTCCATAAGGCCGTTTAGCCGTGCTTCTGTCGTAACCTCATCCGTTCTCGCTAACGATTCCACCGTTGCTCTGTCCTCGAGGGGTCCCGGAGGCGGAGTGACGTTATCCCCATCATTACCGGGCCGATGCGCAGACATTCTGAAACCCGGAGTCGGAACAAACGGCGAAGGCGATGACGCGCTTGACTCTTCCCAACTAATCAAACGATGACCCGGTGCCCGAAACCAAGCTTTGTGCGGAGCTGCGGGGAAAGGACACGAAGGTTCGATGTGCTGGGAATGGAAGGAGGGTAGGTGTTTGGGCTTTAGGCTCATGCAACATGCGATTATTTGTTCACGTTTACTTAAAACATGTTTTATTAACCTAATCGGTTGGAAAAGATTGCTCTTCTTTTCGCAAACTACTCTGGATCCCGGATCGGTGGGCCCCGTCACTACGTCTATAAGCCCCTCGTATTCCACATGTATTTCGACCTCCCAGGGTGGACAGCCCCGACGAGGGTCCTATAGGGCAAGCGGGTCCCACCGACCGAAAGAAAACGATCCTAAAAGTCGACGGGTAATCGAGTCTTAACGAGCATTCGATGTAAATTACGGACAAAGCTTACGTCAAAAGTCAAGATCATGTCCGAGGGCTCGACGAAAAGTCGGCATGATTTGGACCGATAAACGTCCACAATTGATCTTGACTTGTCGTCGCTTAAGCCGTAATTAGGCATGGAGTAATCATTAATCCTTGATGACTCGGTGTCGATGCCGGGAGTCAATGTATAATTTGTGCCGGTCGAGCGAAGTCAAGGCGCCTGGTCCAATATCTTGGTCAAAGTCTGCGGCGGAAAACCGACGTAACTTCGACTGATTAGGGTCCCCGAAAGATATTGAGTCGGTATGCCGACAAAGGCTTGAAAGGAAAGGTCTATACACGAGACAGGGCATGACAGACCCGGACTAAAAACCAACCGGGTCTCGGACAAAGTGTGTCACGGACAAGTGCATGGTCGACACGAGGCTCCATGGGATGTTTGGGTAGTCCTGTGCTCATCCGAGAGGCGTAATAAGACCAAACGGACCGCGACAAGGATTTCCCCGGATTAGGGACGTAGTGTGCAGTGTACGGTCACGTGCGCGTAGTGTGCAAGCAGTCTATATTCTTTTTCTGAGTAAAATAGAAAAAAAAAAAATTTGTGTGTCTTAAAAATATGATGCATGATTTTTTTTTTGAAAATTTTCTTTTTTTTTTTTGAAAATCCTTTTTTTTTTTTGAATTTTTTTTTTTTGAAATTTAATGAACACATAAGCACGTAAGCACGAAAATTCCGACAGTTAGGGACATGATTCCGACAGACAAAATTTTGACTTTTTCCGAGGCGGCCAAAACAACACGAAAAATGTGCAAAAATCAACACACACACACACAAATGATTCTCAATGCCGGGACGGAAGCTTGACCCTCAAAAGCTTTTTCCTTTTTTTTTTGGAAAACGGTGATACCGGTACGTGGGATTGTTAAACCACAATTTATCCCCGACTCGTGTTAGGAGGCGGTAACGGGAAGTTTAATGGTTTCCACCAATATACCAAATATCATTTTTTTTTTTTAGAAAAAGCTTAAATCCCCAGCGGAGTCGCCACTGTGATGATGTGTCGCCATTTCGCGGGAAAAAATTCGATTTTTCGCGTTTCTTTGAAAAAAACCAAATAAAACCCGAGAAAAGAACGGAGTCGCCACACCATTTTGGTTTTAAGGGCCAAAACTTTGAAAAAAGCCCGAGATCAGAAATTTGGGTTCGGAGGTCATGTTACACGCCGGGAAGGACGTTAGTGTGCACCCGGAATGCCTCGTAAAACGAGTCTTCCAAGCTGAAAATCATTTGTATGTGTGTGTGTGTATGTGTGTTTTGGCCAAAATAATTTGAAACTCAGAAAAGTAAAAATTGAGATATCTTTTTAAGACTTTAAACTGATCCCATGATTTTTTGAAAGATTTTTGGATTGAGATTTGGTACTCAAAAGACCTTTTGAAGTTGAGAGCCACTTCTGCCAGAATGAAAAAGGCAGTGGACCTTTGATTTTGAAATGGATTCAAGGGTCTTAAAAGTTCATAATCTGGATAAACTCAGAGAATGAAAGTTGTTCCAGACACCTTAAATAAGATTTTTGCGAAGGAATTTTCCATTTTGGAGAATATTTGAGGGGTCAAAACATTCTGGAAATCTCAGATATGCAATCTGGATTTCCAGAAGCTGATGAACTAGCCTCTAAAAGAAAATTTGAAAAGAAGAGTTTTACTCACCTAAAAAATAAAGTAAAAATATGTCTGGAAAGCTCTGGATGTTGGATACAAAAAGTGTTTTGTAGTCAACACCAAATTCCAAGTTTATCTGTGTCCAAAAATTAATACAATGGACTGGTATCTTGGAATATTGCTACTGGACAGCAACTTCTCAAGAAAGAAAATATGATTTTAAGGGGGGTTTTGCATCCATGCTTGCCCCCATTTCCCTAGGTTTTGGTTAGTGATCACTTGACATTTTAGTGGTGAATCAACTATACCAAACCATCCTTGGGGTACATTAGGACTAAGCACTTCATTTGCTTGGGAAGGGGATTTTTATCCTTTGAAAATGAGATTTGATGCTTGAAAATGTTTTTTAGGGTTTTGAAAATGTGTTTTCTTTGCAAGAAAGTAAGAGAACTTGAAAATAATGTTGATCCTTGTAGAAGATCATCCATGGAGATGAACTTTCATGGTGATCTTCTTGGATCTAAGACAAGAAGATGAATGAACTACATTTTGTAGTTTGAAAATGCATGCATGGATGAGAGATTTAGGGTAAGAAGAGGGAGGTTATACCTATCTTCTTTGTATTTTGGGGCTTTGGCTTGAATATATGAGTGTTTGAGGCTTGAATGCAAGAGTGTTTGGGTTTGATTTGAGTGAGTGAAAGTTGGGAAGATTCAAGAGAAAAAGGTGACAATTCTTATGGAATTCTCACTGTTTTCTCGAGTATATTCGCCAGATACTATGAATTGTGCTCTTGTCCCTCTTTATTTTTGTGACTGGAGGGCTCAATTTATAGCCCTCTGAAAATTGCAATCTCATCCGCGCGGATAGGATAGGTGGCGTGCACTGTTCATTAAATGCTGCTCCAGGCTTTGGACAAGGGGAATAATCTTTTTTAAAATTCAAATTAACCAGCCAGATTATGTTTCCAACCATTTCTTTTTTTGGTTTTTCTTATTTCTTTTGCTTTTTTGATTCTTTTCCTTGGTTTATCTTTTTTTGGCAATCCCCATTTTGCCCTCACTTTGTTAGAAAAGTTAGGAATGTTAGGAATTGTTAGAAATGTTATAACTTTCGTTAATTTTCTAACGAAAATTCTAACAAGCTCAAATTGGAGCACTTACAACAGGGAGTACACACGTCTAAAGGTATTCTTGACTATATTCATTCTGATTTGTGGGGTCCTGCTAGAAAATTATCTAAGGGTGGTTCTCGTTACTTGTTGACTTTTGTTGATGATTATTCACGAAAGGTGGTTGTCTATTTCTTAAAACATAAGAATGATGTGCTTTTGAATCTTAAGTAGTGGAAAACCTTGGTTGAGAAATAGACAGGTAGACCTATAAATAAACTGAGAACAGATAATGGCCTTGAGTTTGTCGAAAAGGAGATTACTGAATTTTGCAAAAATGAAGGTATTGGTCGACATAGAACTTGTGTTGTGAAACCACAACAGAACGGTGTTGCTGAAAGAATGAACCGCACTTTGTTAGAAAGGGCTCGGTGTTTGTTGTCACAAGCAGGTTTGGGTAAAGAATTTTGGGCAGAGGCGATTAATATGACTGCTTACTTGGCTAACCGTTCTCCAAATTCTAGTATTGGGATGAAGACTCCGGTGGAGATGTGGTCTGGCTCTCCAGGAGATTACTCAAGATTGCGTATCTTTGGGTGCCCCGCATATGCTTATGTCAACAATGGAAACAAATTGGAGCCAAGAGCCAAAAAGTGTGTCTTTGTTGGCTATACTACTGGAGTGAAGGGATTTCGGTTATGGGACCCGGTTGCATCTAAGTTCCTGACGAGTAGAGATGTCACATTTAATGAGTCTCTACTTCTCCATGAGAAAGGTGGTTTTGCAGAACAGACACAGAAGCAGGTGGAGCTAGATGGAGATGATAGGGTGGAACTTGACTTAGATGCGGATAACTTGTCTGATGAAGCACCTCCTACTGATGCTTCAGTTCAGGAGGAAGAGACTACGGTGCAGGTGGAGATTACCAGTGATCGTGGTAGGGGTAAGAGGGATAAAAGACCTCCTATTAGATATAGGTTTGAGGAGATGGTGGCTTATGCACTGTCCGCTGCTGAAACTGTTGATGTGCATGAACCAATCTCCTACAAGGAAGCTATGTCTTGTGAAGATTATGCAAAGTGGTCGGTTGCTATGGAAGAAGAGATGGTATCTCTTGCAAAGAATCAGACATGGGAACTTGTGAGGCCTCCACCAAAGAAGAAGTTAGTCAGCTGCAAGTGGGTCTACAAGTTCAAGGAAGCTTCGGGGATTGAGGAAGCAAGGTTAGTTGCTCGTGGCTTCACTCAAGTCGAAGGGATAGACTACAATGAGATATTTTTACCGATTGTTAGACACACATCTATTTGTACCTTGTTGAGTATTGTGGCAATGAAGGATCTTGAGCTTGAGCAGTTAGATGTGAAAACAGCGTTTTTACATGGGGAACTTGAGGAGGAGATCTACATGTGCCAACCTGAAGGGTTTGTGGTCGAGGGAAAGGAGGATCATGTCTGTCTGTTGAAAAGATCCTTGTATGGCTTGAAGCAGTCACCTCGACAATGGTATAAAAGTTTTGACACTTTTATGGTAACCCATGGTTTTGCTAGGAGTGATTTTGATAGTTGTGTCTACTTGAAGGGCTGTAGTGATGGCTCATTAATTTATCTTGTGTTATATGTCGATGATATGCTTGTAGCTGCAAAAGATATTAATGATGTCAACCAGGTGAAATTGATGTTGAAAGGGGAGTTTGAGATGAAAGATCTAGGTGCTGCAAGGAAGATTCTTGGCATGGAAATTGAACGAGATCGGAAAAAGGGGCTACTTTACTTGTCGCAAGGAAAGTATGTACAGAGGGTCTTGGAGTGGTTCAACATGAAGGATGCCAAATCTGTGAGTACACCTCTAGCTTCTCACTTTCGGTTGTCTTCTTTAGATTGTCCCAAGTCTAAAGATGAGGAAGATTATATGTCACGTGTTCCGTATTCGAATGCTGTGTGGTGCATTATGTATGCTATGGTTTGCACTCGGCCTGATATTGCTCAAGCAGTGAGCGTAGTGAGTCGATACATGGGGAATCCTGGTAAAGAGCATTGGAATGCTGTCAAATGGATTCTTAGATACTTGTGTGGTGCACCGGATTTATGCATTGTCTATGGTAGGAATCGTGATGGTTTTGTTGGGCATGTTGATTCAGATTGGGGCGGTAATCTTGATGACAGAAAGTCTACAACGGGGTATGTGTTTTGTCTTGGTGGTTCCGCTATTAGTTGGAAATCTGGACTGCAGGAAGTCACAGCGTTGTCCACTACTGAGGCTGAATATATGGCTATAATAGAGGCTGTCAAGGAAGCCAAATGGCTTGGTGGCTTGGTTCGTGAACTTGGTATGGTTCAAGGTGTTCTTGAGGTTTTCAGTGATAGCCAAAGCGCTATCTGTTTGGCGAAGAATCAGAATTCTTTCCATAGGAGAACGAAGCACATTGATATTAAGTATCACTTTGTGAGGACTTCAATTGCAAGTGGTGAGGTCGTTCTGAAGAAAGTTGATACAGTTGACAACCCGGCGGATATGTTAACAAAGCCTTTGCAGATTGCTAAGTTCAAGCATTGCTTGGACTTAGTGGGTGTTACTAGTCATTGATGCCCTTCGGGGCATGGCGGCGGAGATAGAGATGTTCTCTTGGAGATAGCTTGTTTCGGAATTGATCGTCAAGGTGGAGAATTGTTGAGTGACTCTCAATTATTGACAAAATGGGTTTAGGCAATGGACTTGGGCAAGGATGCAATGGTTGGTGTTGCTGTGCTGCTGTGCTGCGTGGGTTGATGAGGCGGGCGCCCCATCTGGCCGAGGCGGGCGCATGAATGGCCGAATGGGTGGCCTGGTCTCTGGTCTTGAGGCGGCCGCATGAGCCTTGGTGAGGCGGCCGCATCGTATGCCGAAGGTTGGCGTTGTTTGGCTTCAATTCCAGGCGGGCGCCTGGCTTCCTTGAGGCGGGCGCCTCACGGCGTCGTCTGCTGGATCGTGGGCTGGGCTTGGCCGGTTCCCTTGGTTGTTGCAGCTTGGTTTTGCCCTAGTTATTAATATTGCTATTTTGTCATTGTGCCTCCTGTAATCTTGGATAGTGAGAGATAGAAACTTTCTAGGGATTCACCATTGAGAGATTGTGAGATTGTGTGATTGTTTTTCACCTTGATCATCTCCTTGTACTCTTGATTGATATAGTGGATTGTTCTCCGTCGCCCGTGGTTTTTTTCTCCTCTTGTTTTGAGGGGTTTTCCACGTAAATCTCTGTGTCTCTTTGCTTATTATTGTTTTCGTATTTCTATTTCATATCTGTGTTTATCTTCGCTTTGATACCATTTGTAGGGATCGCGACCACCCCACCACTCCACATTAGTATGATATTGTCCGCTTTGGGCCCAGCCCGCACGGATTTGCTCTTGGGAACTTCCCAAAAGGCCTCATACTAATGAAGTGGGTGTGTGCTGTTATAAACCTGACAATACTTTGTTCAATTGTCGATGTGGGATTGGGTTTGCACCCCAACATTAAGGTAAAAGGTGATAAAGATAATGTGTTGTGAGTGTAAAAGTAAAATAGGAGAGAGAATGAGTGGAGAGAATAGTAAATTTGAAAGTGTTGTGAGTAGAGAAAAGTGAGTCTCATTTCCATTTTGAAAAAGTGGAGATTATTGTGAAACGCCCAAAAGAAATTTTTTTACGAATTATTGTGGGACGGAGGGAGTACTTTTTATAAGACTGATCAATTTATACTGTCACTCATCGACGATTACTAGTTTTTTTTTATAAGTTGTTATTTATTATGAAATAAAGGGAGATAATATTTCTGGAGCGCAAAACTGACACGAGCAGTTTCAGTTTCAATTCCAAAAGCAAAGCTATGAGCTAATTTCCAAGTTGTGACATTCTTTCGGATTATTATTTTTCTGACAGGGGGCATGGTAATGTTGGAATATTTGTATTTATGGTATGAAAGTTCATAGATTATGACCTTGAAGCGTCATTGGGGCTTGAACTGATTTTGGCTAAGGGGAAAATCACTTCGGATTTTCTGTGCTTGAGGGCGGCCGCGCAGGTGTCCAGAAAAACCAACGTGAATTGCCTGTTGTCCTGCGCGGTCGCGCAAGTCCTGTAGGGCGGCCGCGCACGTATCGGGCTTGGGTTTCCTGGGCCAAATTTCAGACTTTAACCCTAATTAATACCATATGTATATATTCTTATTATTCCTCCAGCCGTGGTTTTTTATGAGAATTGAAGAGAAAACAACATTCCTTTGCTTTCTTTCAATATTCGATTACTCCCCGTTCATAGAGATTTGTTCGTGAGATTCAAGGCGACTGAGATAGGACCGCCGGTGATTACCTACCTGTGTGCTATTTTGTGGTACGTAATCCGTGATCGTTTTATCCTCGGAGAAATTTGCCTGTACCTGAGTTGCATCAATTGGGGGCAATATTTTCTCTTAGGACAGTCTTCCTAAGGCGACTCGATCAAATCACGATAAGTTTTCTAATCGTTTGTTTATTTGTTTCTGTTCTGTTTTCCTGATCCTGTTCCATTGCTTTCGGTTTTGTTATTGGCTTAATTGGTACATTCTTGACTTGATCAATAAATAAATTCCCTACTGTTGATTAAATTGTTTATTTAATCTGTGGTGCAATAATTTAATTTCCAACAGGTAATTCTTCTTTTCATGACAATGCCGCAACCGCAAGTATTAGGTGAACTAATTCCTCTTTTTTTTTTTTTTTGATACCCAGGTTTCCAGCTTCGCCGGACTAATCCCGGGACCACTGTGCACCGACCCCCTCAAGATGCCGACGGAGGTAAATCGCGGGATGTGCCCTATGCAACCAGGGTGGCAGTACCCCTTATACTCCAGAGCCCCAAGGGAGCCCTCCTACAAGGCATTTACATCACTCTTACATCACCAATTGGCTGCTCCAACTGCTCCTGCCGAGGCAATTGCATCACTCTTACAACACCAATTGGTCGCCAAGCCTCCCAAGATTCAAACTCCCCACACTGAGTATACAAGCCCAGCAATGCTGCTTCCTTAACTGTACGGATATGCCCCGGGGGGCTCCAAAGGACCCTGAAACCCAAGGTAGGAATTAAACCACAGAGATTTTTCTTGAGGGAAATCGAACCGGTGACCTTTCCTTCGGAAAGCCACCAACATACCACTGGGCCAAGGCCACTTTGGTAACTAATTCCTCAATATTATACGAGAGACAACAACACATGCTCTGTTGTAAATTGAGGGTTCTGACTTGTACATACTCGTATTATGTTTTGGATCAAGAATCTTATCAAAAGTTTGCATGCTTATTAAAAAATATTAAAAAATAAATAAATAATTGTAAGTAAACGAAGAATATAATTCTCTGAAATACTATTAAGGATGCGAGTGGATAAAAATAGGATAGTAAGTATTAGTTTTTTTGTGATTCTACAAAGAAAAAATGATATAAATGTCTGAATCACTATTTATTATTTGTCATTTTAGGAACAAAGCAAGGCAAGACTCTTAGTATAGCACGTACCCAAGGGTGGTTTCACTTACGGTTCAAGACGGGCCATCGCCCACACTCAATTTTTTTTTTTTAAATACCGAGTAATATAGGTAAATTAGTTTATCCGTGAATATTTATGCAAATTAATTGTTTGCTAGCCTAGTGGTAGAGACATAATTCTACTTGATAGATGTTTTGTGTTCAAAGTAATAGTTGGTTCTTCTTTTCTTAATTTTATTTTTTAAAACACTGTACCCTTGGGATTATTCGTTACATTTTTTGATAATTTTTTAATCGTGTACCCTTTGAAATAATTCATTATATTTTACTCGGTCCAAATCTTAATATTTTATACAACTTTACTCTCTGGGATAATTCATTACATTTTACCCTTGAATAGATACTAACAATCATAATAATAGGTTGAAAAATTAAATCTAATTTTATAAAATAGTTTTCTTCTAAACCATTCATATTTTGAGAATGAAAATTAGAAGATTCTAATTATTTAAGTAATAGAATTGTCATATTGATTCAAATTATATATTTTTTAAAATCTTTTCGTTCTAAAAATGAATGTTCAATACTGAAATTTGAACTTAATCAAAGTGTAAATTTGTACAATTTTTTTAAAACATTTATTTTGTCTTTTCTTTTATATGTGAGCTACTATATGTGACCTATTTTTTTTAAAACATTTTTTTTCTTTCTTTTATACATGGGCTACTATATGTGACAAAAAAAAAAATGTTTAACGACGTCAACAGCAAAACAATTTTTTTGGTCCACACTTAAAAAAAGTTTTGGATCCGCCACTGGATGTACATTCAAGGAAAGTAGAACTCTTGATATGAGACAATTGGATATTTTTCGAAAAAATTTCCAAAGGGACCTTATGTTCAGATTTTATTCTATTTTAAACAAAGACATTTTATAAATCTCAAATAAAGAGTTCACTCGAAATTATAATTTTTCAGACACCCCTAAACTCTCCCTCTCCTCCCTCCTCTCACGTGATTTGCTCTCCCCCTTCTCGTTATGATATCTTCCCTCTCTCTCTCTCTCTATCTAAAACTCACACACACACACAATCTCTCTCTCTAAACTCCGATTTTGGCATTTCGCCGGAGCAAATTCAACAACTCCATCGTGCTCCCTTACACAAAACTCATCCTTCCCTTCCCTTCCCTTCCCTTCATTCCTTTCCCTCCCCATTCGATTTGTCCCCTTTCTCTTTCCCTAACACACACACACACACAAATACACACACACACACTTCAGATATGAAGCAGATCCACAGTAGTCATGTTTCAGTCAATCTCTCTTTCGACGTTCGGTCACATTTTGTCAAACCTGGGCAAAATTCGAAAGATCTGAGTCAGATACGGATATTCATCAACATCACGCCTCTGACAGATCTGACTAAACCCTAGACAACTCAGCTTGGACCATCTCCTCCAGCTATCCTTACTGATAGGCTTCAATATCGTGAGCAACAGGATCATGATGGGCGGGATTCAGACTAGGGGTGTAATTGGTTCGGTCGAAACTGTGGTTCGGAATCGAACCAAAACAAACCACGCTGTTTAGTTCGGTTTTCAAGCAATAGTAGTTTGGTTCAGTTTCAAATATTGTCAAACCGTGTGGTTCGGTTTGGTCTGTGGTCTGGACCCACAAATCGCGGTTCGAGACCGCGATACCGATCCACCAAACCGAACCGATAAACCAAACCATCAAATCGTTCAATATTAAACGTAGATATACATATATTTCATCTCCTCCTTATATTTAGATTTGAAAACCTCTAATTCTATTCATTTGTTTTAGCCCATAACCCTAGGCCTATAACTATTTTGACTCATAGTTAATACCGTTATGTAATCGTCTTTACCATTTATAATAGAGAATATTTATCTTGAGTATTATATGTTTTACATGTTTATTATAATATTTTGTGTCCCTAGTTATTTTGAATAACTAGTATAAGTTGGTAATGGATAATCATAGAAATGATTATATGCATGGGGATGCACATTACACTTATGGGTACTTGTTAGAGAACAAGGTACTGGACTGACCCATCTATGAGATTTATGACATGGTCTAATATATTTCATGATTAAATCTCATGATAGTCGTGTCATTTGAATCCTTAGTACATGAGATTATCATCGTCTTCCACATAATGAACGTTATGTTTGATGTAGTCTAACACAATCTTTAATAGGATAACAATAAGGGTTATGTTGGCACGACTGGATTCTTGTAGGGAAGAATGATAAGTCAAGATGGGATTTGTCCCTCGTAAAGAGAGATGTCTGCTTAGACCCCTCGATGAATTGTGTTGATGAAATGTGTGGCCACACTCAAGAAATTTGATAGAGATCAAATGCACTTAGATTATCAACATATTCGGAGTCGAGAAAGCATTGAACAATATAAGTTGACATGGACCATGACTTATGTTCAATATGATATTGTGAGACAAAGGGATTGTGGCAATGATCTATCAAGAAATCAAGCTTTGATGTTATATTAATTGGGTGGACATAATGTCTTTCTAGAAACCACTTACTTCTTGTGAGGATCGATGTTTTGACTCACTACCAACATAAATATAATTTTATAGGGTCACACACAAAGAACGGATTGAAAAATGGCTCAAATATGGAAAAGGGGAGGGGGCGATCGCGCGCCCATAGAGGGGGCGATCGCACTTCTTCTCTGGTCAAAAGGGGCGACCGCGCACTATGGTAGGGGCGATCGCGCCTTTTCTTTGGACAAAAGGGGCAATCGCGCCCTGGAGGGGCGATCGCGCCCTGCCGTCTGCCTGTTCCGGATTGGTTTAGGAATTAAGGTTTTCTCCCTAACAGTTAGGGATATTTATAAAGTATAAATATAACCCTTTTGCCTTAGCCAAGACACACGAATTTTAGGGTTTGAGAAACACAAATTTCTTGATTTTGATTACGAATCAAAGATCAAACACTACCAGAAAAAGGTCATTTAGCGACGGAAATTTCCGCCGCTAAAATTAAATTTCCGTCGCTAAAAATAATTACCGGCGGAAAAATTCCGTCGGTGGTCCGCCGCTACTGCACCGTCGGCAAGTGCTCCAACGGGTCAATTTCCGCCGGTATTTTTTTACTTTACCGACGGAATTTATTTTCGACGGTGAATTAATGGTTACAGCGACGGAAAATTCCGCTGCTAAATTAATTTAATTTAATTAAATTTTCATTTCAGCGGCGGAAATTTCCGTCGCTGTAATAAAAAGAGGCTTTGACCAATTAGTCCCTCAGTTAAATAAAAACTACCTTTAAGGACTTACATTATCAAAACTGCCAAAAAGTCCCTACATTTTGTATGGACCAAACTACCCCACACCTCACCTCACGCGTTGGAATAGCTGGAACAGGCGCTTCTTCATATTTTCTTATCTACTTTCTTTCTCTCTCCTTTTCTCTCTCTTCTTATTTTTCTCTTAAATTTTTAAAATGCAATATCTCAAAATCTAAAAGTCGAAAAAATAATCCAAAATCACTGTTTTAATCGCATCGCCGAGACGAATCAAACAAGTTTACTCATCATATATTTCAAATTTTATAAATAAAAGAAACTTATTTTTCACTTGTAAAAACTGAGAAAATCATTTATCATTTGTTCACACATGAGTATAAAACTGTACAATGATTTTCACATTTATAACTGAGAAGTCTATTTCACAGTTTTGATGTAAAATAACTGTACAATGGTTTTCACATTTATAACTGAGAAGTCTATTTCACAGTTTTGATGTAAAATAACTGTACAATGGTTTTCACATTTATAACTGAGAAGTCTATTTCACAGTTTTGATGTAAAATAACTGTACAATGGTTTTCACATTTATAAACTGAGAAGTCTATTTCACAGTTTTGATGTAAAATAAATGTATAGTGATTTTCACATTTATAAACTGTGAAGTCTATTTCACAGTTGTCGTTATAGAAATTGACTATGAAATTGACCTCACAGTTCTCAGTTTAGAAAGGTAAAAAACCAAACAATTTCACATTCATAAATAACTGTGAAACTGACCTCACAGATTTAGAAGTGTGAAAAATATTTCACAGTTATTCACATCACAACCAACAACTGTAAAATAGACCTCACTGTTGTTCTATAAAAGAATGACATAAAAACAGAGAAATCTATCACACAGTTATGCACAATAACTGAGAAAGTGACCTCAACAATCATAACTGAGAAATTGACCTCACAGTTTTGCACAAACATTCATGAATAACAGATAAATTGACCTCACAGTTGTGCCAAAATATCAGTTTAAAAACACTTCTTAAAGCCCAGGTTTTCTCCAAGCATGAAAACAGTCACTCTATGACTAAAATATAGTTCCAACTTACAGCCAATCCACTCACGAAAATCTTGACTAGCTAGGACAGGCAAAAAAAAAAAATGCTAGTATAATAGCAATGTCTAAAACACAATATTGATAGCTAGTAGAATAAGGACACAAACATTAGATTTACAGTCATCTGGGCTGTAAGACTATAACACTGGTTTTTTTTAAGACCAGATAAAATTTCACAAGTAAGATTGTCGGTGCCTAGTTCAACCCACCTATTTCAGGGAATAAAAGTCCAAGCTCAGCCCTATTCTCCTAATTGATATTCTGTGTTATCGCATTGTGCAGAATATATCACTTACTTTCATTGCATCCATGTACTCCCAAACATCATCGATGTCGTAATTACTTAGTATATGATCTGTTGAAAACTCTCGCAATATTTGTAAGATTCTGGCAAGATGAACTTCTGACGTACTACCATCATCACCTGCGTGTACCCACTCAGTCATGTGAGTGCTTAACTAGATAAGATCAGACTGTAATATGGTGTAACTATTAGAGACAACCTGAGGAACGAGATTGGGAACTACTGAATTTTTGTGCAATCAAGTGATCATACACAAGCGCTCCAATGGCACGCCTAATCTCCGCGCTGGCTCATCAATCGCAAATCGTATAATGAGCCTAGTTCTTCATCGTGAACCAACCGGTGTCTGCAATTACAAGTCCATTGTACAAAGATCACCGTAATGAAGCCACGATAACAAGATTACAGCTGATTACTCATATGCTTAAGTAAATTAAATGAAGCAGTTAGCAGATTCTTAGAAATTCAAAATTTAGTAGTTAGAGAGAATCAAACTATCATTTTACCTCAAACAACATTGTTAATAACTCAACCATTGCAGATTTCGGGTCCTTCTCATATCGTTCAACCCACGTCTTAACCATTTGCTGGATAACTTTCCCATTATATTTGATGGCATCTACAATAGACAGACCAAAACATCTATCTTATCAATGCGTGCAATAAACTTCACATGGGAAATGTGATGGGTAATATGCAACTAAAGACGAAACCTAGCATTATAAGAACCAGATGTTCCAGTTATTGTCAGCTAGGGTTGGGGTGGCAACAGGGAGGCACTTGGCAGAGCTGTTGGCTCCAACTTTTCATTTACACCATTAAATTTTTTTTAATTTTTTTTTATCATAAGTAAACCATTAAGAAATTTGATTACCGTAAATGGATCGAGAAATCTGAAGACACCAATACTTGGTAGATTAACTTGGACACAAATCGACCCATGTTCTCCAAAGCTCTCATGTATTATATATATGTGTGTGTGTGTGTATATATATATGTGTGTGTAATATCTATAAAAGGTCGAGCGTAATCCACAATTGGAAACGCAAAAGCAGCCTGATGACGAATGTGGGAAATCATTAACCACCATGTATGTGTTCCTAAACCCCAAAACATAGCATGCCGTGAAGCTTACTTCTTTCAAAAACTAGTTCTCAGCAGAAAAGGAAAATGTTGAGGAAAACCGATAGCAGGCTTCTTTACTTGAAAGACAACATGAATGTAAAAGTTTCTAGCACAAAGAAATGCACCATGCAGCTCAGCATACAGTTTAGCAAGATAATTTTGCCATAAAAACGCAGAAGACGATGATTACTTTAAACAATATCTTCGCACAGATGCACTCGTGAATATCTAAAGAGTGAAGTTAAACAAAAATCTTGAGAAAACATTGAAAGGATAGTTTTTTCCTGATAATTAGCACGAGGCAAATGCAGAAGAAATGTTGTTTTTTCCTTTCAGAGCAAAAACCAAACAAAGATCACTGAAATGTGCATCTCTGATTTTCACTAAGGCATATCATTGAGATAGCAATCAAGGTGAAATTGAGCAAAAAGAAAAAAAAAACAAATCCACCCCAGCTGGGATAAATCAAATATGAGATATGATGCATGTTGGGAGCTAGCAATTACTCACCACACGAAGCTATCACAGGGAAATTAGGGTGCCGGACAACTGATCTTACACTCCCAACACATTTTCCCAAAAAGCAACCCAATTTGTTCCCAACGAACAATAGTAATATGAAATTGATCCCAACAGGGATCAATTTCAGTAAGAAATCGTGAGAGCAAGATGAAATTGAAGTCGAAAACATAGAGTTGGGAGAAATTACCGTCTCGTTTGAGGGTTTTGCAGTGAACGCCGACGAAGAAGGGGAGGATGATGCACGGTGCTTCTGGTTGTTGTCGTTGACAGTCATGGAACAAGAGAAGATTCCGTTCAACGTTCTTCGTTGTTGCCCCTTCGTTGTTGCCCCTGCTGCCGGAATTGCGATTAGAGAGAGAAGGGGAATAGAAAGAGGAGGGGCAATTTCGCCATTTAAATTATTATAAATAGGTTCAGGGACTCTAAGGTCGTTTTGATTTCAACTTTAGGACCCTAAGGTAGAATTTGATATATACTGTTTTTATTGATAAATTTCACCCTATCTCAGGGTCTTATTGGTAAAAATCCCTAATAAAAATTAATTTAATTAAATTAATTTCAGCGGCGGAAATTTCCGTCGCTGTAATAAAAATTAAATTAAAATGAATTAATTTCAGCGGCGGAAATTACCGTCGCTGAAATTATTTAATTTTAATTTAAATTTTATTACATGACCTGAAATTTCCGCCGCCGAAATCAAAAATTAAATAAAAATTAAATGATTATATAAGTGAAATTCCGTCGCCGAAATAAAAATTAACTAAAATAAATTAATTTCAGAGACGGAAAATTCCGCCGCTGAAATTAATTTATTTTAATTAATTTTTATTTCAGCAACGGAATTTCCGCCGCTATAATCAATAATTAAATTCGCTGAAATTAATTTCAGCGACGGAATTTCCGTCGCTGATTCTGAAATAAATTAAAAAAAAATAATTTAAAATATCAATAAACCAAAATTTTTTGTACCTGATATAACATTTCAATTTATAAAACTAAAACTATAAAAACTAAAAATCAAAAATCAACGTACCAAATAAATCTAAATATCACCGTACCAAATCGGGAGGGGGAGAGGGGGGAGAGGGGGAGGGGGTGAGGGGGAGGGGGAGAGGGGGGGAGGGGCTCCCGCGGTACCTAATGTCTCAAATATTTACAAACGAGTAAAAAAATAGTACAAACAAGTCTAAAATAGTCCGTAATCAACTCGGGGGCGGCCGGGTATTACCCTGGAAGTCCTGGCCGATATGAGCCATCAACAGCGCCAATTGTCTTTGAGTCTCCGCATGAGCCTCCGCAAGCTTTGCCCGCTCGCGTCTCTCCTCCTCCAACGCAGCCTCCAGAGTGTCGACCCTCTGATCATGAAACGTGGGCAGTCAACATTTCGCCGACGGCCGGGTCGACGGGCATTGCCGCCCGTAATCCCCATCCCTAACACTCGGGCTCCTCTCGATGTCCCTCAGAGGTGACCTCGTGCCAAACATCGTGAACGAAGGGGACGGGCTCGCGGGAGGCGTTCCTTCGGGAACAACGGCGGCTTGATATGCACTCGTCAAAATAAAACAAACAATTATAATCATATACACAATGTAAGGGGCATAAATAAATTTACATATTCAAAATCAAGTCATTTAATGATAGTTTACTTACAAAGGCATTAGTAGAGCGATCGTCAACCCATTGCGGAGGTTGATCGGGCGCTGTAGGAGTCCGAAGATGGGTGCTAGCGTAAACATCCACAAAACTGACATTCGGACCATACTCCCTTTCCTATAAATAAAATAAGCGAGATTATTACTTTGAAATTGTATAAATGCAACATTTAAACTGATTTAAAAGCATGCATACACTACATTTACACTAAAACCATGGATTTCATAGCATCAACATGGCTCCCAGCTAACATACGTACATAAACCTATTTAAAAGCATGCATACACTACTACATTTAAACTAAGATACATACCATGCGGTAGTGATGCTCGGCGACCGGGATCGTCCCCATGGTATGCAACGCCGCCGACCCCGAGGAGCCTGCTCTATTGGCCTTAGCCTGTTCGGATATAGCCTTCGCCGCATCCGACCCCCAATATTCGCAAATTTGACCAAACACCTCCTCGGTCATCCAAGTAGGTGTCGAGGGCTGCTGTCCCGCCGCGAGCCGATTAGTATAATGATTTCTCTTTGTGGTACCTATAAAAAATATGAATATCTCGTAAACATATAATGATGGCATTATAAAATTAACCATCAGGACTTGACCTGATGGCCAGAGCACTGGGACACCAACACGGAGGTCCTGGGTTCGACTCCCCCCAGTGGTTAGAGTGGATGATTATCCCTCCCTAGTTAATATTAGGCGCCTCTGGGGTGGGGATTTTAAGGAAATTTCAGAGAATTGATGGACTTGTTAGTAAATTGACTTACACAAAAAAGGGGCTTGACTCGAGATGGGCAAGCCTCAAAAAAAAAAATGGCATTATAAAATTAAAAGAGTATAATCATTATTAATTAAACTAATTAAGGATAGATAAATATGTTACAAATAAAATCCGTAAATAGCTTGTGAGCCTGCCGATCGAAAACATATCTAGCCGTCGCCTCGTCGATTTCTGGCGCCCAATAATATTTAGCCTACAACATATAATGATAACATTACAAAACTAAAATAGTATAATCATTATTAATTATAACATTTTAATAACAAACTAACATTTAAGTTTTAAATAAAAACCATTAACACATTACCTTAAACTCCTCCCACGCATCCTTCTTCTGCCTCGGTGGCAATGATTTCCAGTTGGGCCAAAACTCGGTCATTTTCCGAGACCGCCAGTATTGCCCGATCTTAGTCCCTGTGGTGGGGTATCCACCTACAAACCTGCCAAGTATATTTATACAATAACATTTTAACTTAAATAATGAATTATATATAAAACAAAAAGGAACCAACTTATATCAAATTAATGAAGAGTTACTTACTGGTCATAATGTGGCGATATCCGGACAAATATCCTCCCATCGTAATCGACAGTAGTCCGAGTACCGGCCCCGCAGGTGGAGCTAGTACTACTGCGTGAAGGGTCGACATCATCGGCACCGGATCGTAACGGTTGCGTCCCAAGCAATCAATGTGTTGATGGGCTTAGTCTTAAGCTTACCCTTACCCTTTCTACTAGAACTCATATCTCGTATTACAAGAAAAATATTAAAATATACAACTTTAACAATAGGAAACAATATATTCACAATACATCTAAAACTTTAAAGTTCTAATAATCTAAAGCATTCACAATACATATAAAACTTTAAACTATTAATAATATAAAGCATTCACAATACATATAAAACTTTAAAGTTCTAATAATCTATAGCATTCACAATATATATAAAACGACGGATATTAAAAATAATCTAAAGCATTCACAATACATATGAAACTTTAAAGTTCTAATAATCTAAAGCATTCACAATACATATAAAACTTTAAAGTTCTAATAATCTAAAGCATTCACAATACAATTTTAAAGTTTAAACTATTATTAATCTTCGTCCCCATCATCATCACCGGACTCGAATTACTACAAAACTTGAGTTCTTCATCTTCGTCTTCTGACTCGATGAATCAAACTCGGTTCCTCTTTCTCTTCCTCTTCCTCTTCCTCTTCCTCTTCCTCTTCCTCTTCCTCTCGATTCATCAATATCAATGTGCACGAGATGAGCTGAATGAGGCGGAGGAGGAGGCAAATTCACCGGTAAGAAATCCTCCTCGGGTTCATCAACATTTTGAGGAATATGAGTGACATCATCTAATGGATGATTAGCTGATGAAACGTTAGGTGGCACTGGCATTTCATCCTCTTGATAGGGTGTTTCTAATGACGACTCTGTAGTTGTCGACGAGGGTAGGTTGTCAATCATGCTCCTAGCCTTGGTCTTCCAGACAGCCCACCAACCGTCGGGTCACTGACGAGGGTAGGGAGTCATGTATACCTGTTGTGCTTGAGATGCTAAGATGAAGACGTCGTCGCCATTATGTCTGGAAGAGTCCTTTACATCGACGAGGTCAAATATGGCGTGCTTTTTAACACCTCGCACAAAGATCCCGCCAATCACAATTGAACAAGACAACACTGCTTTCTACCCAAATACTCCACCTCGACTACTTCTTTCAGACGCCATAATAAGCAAGGTTTCCTTTAAGCTTCACACTGCTATTCCACGTCAATTTAGATACCCCGTAAGCTTTGGTATGAAACACATAGCCATTCACGAAATAACCGTTGTATAAATGAACGTTCAAATACGGAGATGATGCTAAATGTCTTAACCTCGCAGCTTTGGCATCACCCTGGATGTTCGCCTATCTATATAAGACAATATTGTAACCAATTTAATACAATTTTAAGATTGAATGTTTAAAGAAGTGTATAGAATAAATTTGAATGAAACGAAATATTTACATATTTCCTTAGCCGCTTGGAAATTCTCTTTCTCGTCCTAGTTGCGATGAGTTCTGGAGATAAATCCCGAGCTAAATCTTCAAACATTCTCGCAATAGGGTTAAACAAGGCATTTCATATGCAGTAATTAAACATGCATAATTTAATCGACGAGGCGTAAACATAACATCAATGACTTACTTGATATCTTCCCCAACCTCGTCGCAGTTAAGAAGAACATACGTTTCGACCGCGGCAAACTCTTTAGCGGTTAATGTACGCGTACCAACCCGTTTGCCGAGGAACCGACCAGAGGATGAAAATACAGAGATGTTTCAATTAGACGGACAACCACCATCGTAATTGCGGCCAACCCTAGTCAATCTCGTATCAACATCAGAGGAAAATATGTTCCGACAAAGGCAACAATCTCATCTATGATAACAAATTTCTCCGAAATTGAGGCCTCGACCATGGCCCTATTGCTCATCTTCCTTTTCAATTGGCCTAGATACCTAAAAGTCATTCGTAGATTAAAACATAAATAATTTTAAAGAAGGTATATTGTTAACGCTCAAATTATTTAGAAATAGAATAAATTCAATTACCTCTCAAATGGATACATCCATCTGTATTGAACTGGACCACCGACTCTAGCTTCGTATGCCAAGTGGACCGGTAAATGCTCCATAGAATCAAAGAATGAAGGAGGAAATATCTTCTCAAGTTTGCACAAAGTCACTACGATGCTCTCCTCAAGCTTTTTCATGTGATCAACACGCAAAGTGTGGTCGATGTTAACGCCGGAAAACTCACTTAACTCGTTAACGCCACCTGCATATTGTCGCAAGAGACCCCGAGAGCAATCGGAAGTAGCCTATCCAAGAAAACGTGGCAATCGTGACTCTTCAAACCCCGCACTTTCCCCTCCTCTACATTGACACAGCTACCAATGTTAGACGCGTAACCATCCGGGAAGCCTTAAATCCTTGAGCCATTTCAGAGGAGGAGCTTCTTTTCCTTTGTAAGCACGTATTGAGCCATCGGTCTAACTCGGTTTACCATTGACGTATACCAAGTCTAAGGCCGGCCGCTACGTATTTCCTTAAGGTCCTTTCGAGCTTTTTCGTTGTCTTTAGTTGTTCTCTTGAAATCCATCAACGTGTTAAAAACATTATCGAATACATTCTTCTCAATGTGCATCACGTCAAGGTTATGTCGAATGAGATTTGTTTTCCAAGATGGCAGCTCCCAAAATATACTCCTCTTGATCCAAGCTTATGGGTAGTCCCAAACCCTTGTATTTTGGTCTTCGAAAACTTTTTCCCCCACCGAGGATCGGGCAATGTAGATACCTTCTCATAGACCGTGTCACCACTTAAACGAATCGGGCCTCATCATGGTCAATCTTGTTCTTTTTAAACACATTCTTCCGGGGTCCCGAATGGGTGGTCCTCCGGAAGAAATTGTCTATGGCAATCGAACCAACATGGTTTTCCGTGAGTGCGTGAGCGTAAAAGACTTTGTGTCACTCATACAATACGGACAAAGCCAACTTCCCGTGGGTGCTCCAACCCGATAACATCCCATATGCAGGGAAGTCATTAACCGTCCACATCAACGCAGCCTTCATGCCGAAATTCTCTCGCTTGAAAGCATCCCACGTTTCGACCCCATCCTCCCAAAGCCGCTTCAATTCGTCCATCAAAGGTCGGAGATAGACGTCAATGTTCCTCCTGTGGTCAAGCTGGGGCTGGGGATGAATAACGACAAGAACATGTAGGGATCACTCATACACAAACTGTGGCGGAAGATTGTAGACAAGTGGCTATAACCGGCCAACAAGAGTAAGATTTTGCCTCAGACCAAACGGATTGAAACCATCAGTAGCAAATGCATAACCGTATATTTCTTGCTTCGTACGCAAAGTCGGGATAAGTCTCATCAAAGTGTTTCCATGCCTCCCCATCACCGGGATGAATCAACACACCCTCTTCACGCAAACTTTCCTTATGCCAACGCATTGCCTCTCGCAAGAGATTTAGACGCGTAGAGGCGTTGCAGCCTTGGAATCAACGGCATGTAACGCAACCGCTTATGTGGTCTATTTTTCTTGTGTGTTTGAACTCCCTCCGATTTGGCTTATATCTACTTTGTCCGCAAATTGAACACTCGTCTTCTCGTGAATCTTCCTTGTAGAATAGCATGCAATCATTCTTACACGCATCAATCTTTTCATAACATAGCCCAATCTCGCCCAACCAACTTCTTTGTCTCATAAAAAGTTTGTAACCATCTTATTCTCTTTCGGCAACATCCGCTTAATTGCTTTCATGATACGATTATAAGCGCATCGGCTAATATTGCTCCGCCTTTATGTTAAGGAGCTCACCACGCCTCCAACACACCGATCTCGCAACCTGGATAGACCTTCTCTTTGCAGAGTCCATAGCATCAATAAATTTCTTGGCCGCAGGGGCCGGGTTCTTGCCGTTGGTTCTCTCGACCAATCGAAGGAAGGACCTGGCCGCATCCCTAACCATATCTTCCATATTCAAAGGTGGTTCTTCATTGTCCCGAATAATAGGTTCGGGTTCGGGAGGTACATGAATATTCCTGGGGATTATTCGCAACATTTGTGCGCAATCTCAGCCACCATGACGGGTCCACCGTTTGTACCCAACTTCAAACCCGTTACGCAAAAGATGTTTCGAGTCTCGATCAAGCTTAGATACTTGACATTACAACACTTTTCGCATGGACACCTAATCTTACCATCCTTATCCATGTGATCTGGTTTTATTTGATTGAGCAAATTCAATAAACCCCTTCAACCCTCTATAAAACTCAGGATTGATACCGCTATGATTCGGCAACTTCTGCTTGTACATCCAACTACGATCATCGTTAACTGATATCACTCCTGCATTGCAATCCATATATTATACGTACACTCAATTTAATCGACGGATGAAACAAAATTGGGATGTTAATAATTATTGGATTTCATAATATATTAACAGCTTAGAAGTAATTAACGTATTATCATTCCCTAAATTTGAATTACAAACTTAAAAGCAACACGGATCTTCTTAAAATAAATATAAAGCTTCTAACTCATATTTAACAATATATTAACAGGTCTTCTTAAAGTGTCTAGGAACTCGTTCCCGCTCCCGAACTCGAATCTCTACTCTTCCTCCGCCTCGGTCCCCGGGAGGTCTTTGGTCTAGGTATGTTGAAAAAGCCGGGCCCGACCTCGTCCCGGCTCGTGTATCGTGTGAGCCGGTGGATCAATCCGCCCGGTAGCTCTCGCACGCTTCTTTCCCGCCTCAAGGCCTCCTCGCGAGCTATCACTTCGGGATCATTTCTCAAAGCAGCCTCTCCGAATCTCCCGTCTCTCATAATCTCGATGCAATGTCGCCAGTGATTTCATCGTGGTTGCTCTTGGCCTCTATGTCTCTTAATGTCCTACTGGAAGAATAGTCTCGCCCCAAAACACTCTCGGCGTCGAGCCTCTATCATCACCGTACAGGACCTTGCCGCTTCCTCGTACCATGTCGATACTCGGTGGTCGAAATGTGCTACCTCTAGTCTCGACGGAGTAGTGGTCGTATCGGAAGAAAGCCCTCTAGAAATGCTCGCCAAAGAAATGTGTAGTTTGAGGCTCGGGCCATAATCATCGGCATTGTATTAGTTGTCAATCGCTCTCTCAAAGTCCGAATGGTCTCGCGGGTATCCGTACCGTCTTCTCACTAGAGATGGAATGCAAAAGGATGATACATGTAGTCCCTAAGTCGGACAATAACCGACCCGTCCCGAATATCTCTCATAGTCTCGCAATCCCCATGCGGAATCCAATAGTACAGGTTTGCGGTCTCATATCGGGCCAAGGCCAACCTCCTATGCCAACTCTCGCAGCGGCATCCCTCAATATCCCGCGCTGTCCTGGGCCACCTAAGGTAATGCCGTCTCGCCGCTCCGGCAAAGTGGCGAGATCAAGCGAAATCTCTCATACAGCCCACAATGATAGTATCTGGGCCGCTCGAACCCATGTACTCGGATCCTCCTGGCTAATCTATCAATGTCGTGGTATGTCTCCGCTAGCAACAGTGGAATGATGTCCATCGCTCCTCGTCCGTATTGAATATGCCGGATGTCAACTCCTCGATCACCTCTCGCCGCCCGATGATCTCTAACAGCCGTAGCCGGACACACTCCGATGTAGCCGCAGTAGTGCGTGCATGTAATGAGCAACATGAATATATCTAAGGAAGTGGATAGATCAAACAGCCCGGGCTGGTCCGACTCAATCCGGCTATATGAGTCAAGTCTATGAATCTATCGTCAACGACAATGCCCGATACCCGGCCGCCGATAATCCCAAGAATTGAGATAGTTGCTCAGAAAGTGGCCCGATCGTCCGTCTCGAGGAAATGCCACAGCCCTCGACTCGGCCACACCCGCCGCTGCTCGAAAATCCTCCATCGTTGGCATCAGATCGTTGTACGATAGGGTGAACACATGTCGCTCCGAATCCCAAAAGCACAAAGCAGCTCGGAGCAGATCCCAATCAATCTTCCAATCTTTTAGAGACCAGATGCATGGCATGCTATACCTCCTGTCAATAAATATGAGTCAATAAATATTATTTTTTAAAAAATAAATAAATTCTAAACCCTAAACCTAATACCCTATATATACGTACACTATACACTATACATTATACCCTATACCCTATACACTATACCCTATACACTATACCCTATACCCTATACACTATACCCTATATCCCTAAACCCTATACCCTATACTCTATACACTATACAATATACACTATATACTATACCCTATACCCTATACCCTATACCCTATACCCTATACCCTATACACTATACACTATACCCTATATCCCTAAACCCTATACCCTATACTCTATACACTATACAATATACACTATATACTATACCATATACCCTATACCATATACCCTATACCCTATACCCTATACCCTATATCCTATACCCTATACCCTATACACTATACACTATACCCTATACCCTATACCCTATACACTATACAATATACACTATATACTATACCTTAGGGGTTAGGGTTTATAAGGGTTTAGGGTTTAGGGTTTATTGTTTATTGTTTAGGGGTTAGGGTTTAGGGTTTAGGGTTTAGGGTTTAGGGTTTAGGGTTTAGGGTTTAGGGTTTAGGGTTTAGGGTTTTTTTTTTTTTTTAAACCAGGACGACACCTGGGAGCTTTTATTGATGATAGAAAAAAATTACATCAATGAGCGGGAATTAAAATACCCAACTCTAAAAACCAATGTAATTAAAAGTATAACACTTTATCCCCAAGCATTAGACCAAACACTCAGCCAGCCTTTTGCTCCTATATTGCCCACGCATGGCCCTAAAAATTCTCCAAGCTTGGCCCAAAAAACCCACCAGGCCGGCCAAGTTGCAGCAATGAAGCCCAAACCAAACCAAACAGCCCACACCAAGCAATTGGAGCGGACGCTCCCAAGAAATTGGAGCGGACGCTCCCTCAATTTCCAGAAACTCAACAATGAAGCAGGCTTAAGGGGACGAGTCATCCTTGAAGTAACTACTGAATATACCTCTGCAGAAAATTTGAAACACTAGCAAACAAGCTGATTTGATACCTCAATATCAAACCCTACAGCCAAAACACCAAGACTGAACAACAATTGTCCCAAATCAATTACTACACACCAAATCCAAAGCCCAAGTGAAGCATGATCAACCATTGACGCCAACACGGCCAACCACGCCCCCATTTCAACTCTACAGAAATTCCAAAAATTCTGCAGCAACCCAATAACCAACTGAAGCATTACCATTCCATCAGCCACCAAACCACCAACCACGCTAACATTAGCAATGACAAACAGAGTTGCACAGCCAAGAAAAGGGTGATTTTCCAAAGCATTAAAACCCCGAAAACCAGCCATTAAAACCCAGAAAAACTTCCCCATGTCAATTATGGACCGAGTAAATGCCCAAATCATCAAATCTCAAAGCATTTATCACCTCCCCCGGCAAAATAGAAACCGTATCAAACCTCATATGTTGACGATGATCATGAGCCATAGCCGCTAAACGATCCGCAACTCCATTACACTCCCGTAACACATGACGAACAATAAAATCTCCCAACAATCTGATACATTCCCTTAGTTCATAAGAATATTGCCAAGGACCCGAATATTGACCTTTCAAGATTTCGACTGCCACCAAGGAATCAGACTCAACCTGAACCAAGGACAAATGAATCTCTCGGCACAAGCGTAAACCATCCCTCAACGCATAAATCTCCGCCTTCATACTTGTGCCCATCCCATAGTAATTTGAAAAGGCACAAATGAAACCACCCCTCCAATCCCGAATGATCCCTCCTCCCAAGCACTCACCATGGACAGACGAACCATCCGTGTTGAGATTAAAGAAGCAAGAACGAGAAGGCTCCCACCGCAATGTTCGCCTCTTCCTAAACTTCACCTCAGCCACCCTTAAACCCATATTGACCAAAATACTACGATTTGCTGCTGTAGTTTTGGCCTTGGGAACCATAAATGAACACATATCCACTAAAGCATTCTTCACCCCGTCAATAATGGCCCCGCACTCCATCTGTTTGCCATCAAAAATCATTTTACATCGCGCCTTCCATAAGCCCCAGCAAACAAACATCATTATTCCCATTCGAACCAACCCTATTTGAGCTCTTTTTGATTGTCCCCCACACCAAACCTCCCATAAATGTTGGAAGTTTGTGTAGTGAAAACCGAACCCAAAGTATGACGACCAATGCTGCCACAGGGAAATTGCCATCGTCGAATGAAGAAATAAATGCTCCCTAGTCTCCCTGTAACCACCAGATTGACAACATACACAACGAGAAGGAATGCTAAACCCCCTTTCCTCCAACCGAGCATCCACCGGAAGGCCATTGTGCATAAGTCTCCACCAGAATCCACTAACCTTAGTGGGGATATGCTTGTGCCAAATCTTAACACCCCAATCCACCAATGGACTTCAAATCCTATGATGCTCCCACCAAGCTGCAGATTCAAAAGCCCCAGACCGAGTCAAAGTACATGATAATTTATCAACCTCATTCTCGTCAATAGACACCCTCCTAATGTTATCATGCAAATGAACAGGAATATGAGGAAGCAACTCATCTAAGACCAACAGCCCATCACGAACTAGCAAACCATTATCGACCGGTCGAGGACCCCCAAGCCGCTCACCACACCAATTATCCACCCAAAAGCTGATGTCTCCCTTACCAACAATCCATCTACAACAATCCTCTATCAGTGGCAGAAAACTAGCTGCTGCTTTCCAAACATGAGAACTGGATTCCGAGGCCTTCCACCCATACTTCTCACGAATGAAAGTAGACCATAGAGAATTACCATATACAGCCGCCCAAGCCAACTTAGCCAACATCATATCATTAACCTCCTTTAAAGATCTAACCCCCAAACCTCCTTCCTGATATGGCTTGCATACCTCCTGCCATGCCACCCATTGCGGACGTTTCTCACCCCCATTACTCCATAGGAAATTAGCCATAATACCCTCCAAATTCCTTATCACACTCTTAGGAACCTTTAAAACTCCCATGGAATATATTGGAATGCTGGAAAGAACAGATTTCAATAACGTTAGCTTACCTCCAAAAGATAAAAGACGAGCTTTCCATCCGTTAACTCGCTTCATAACCTTAGCCTCCAACTCCGTAAAATGCACCCGTTGAATCCTTCCTTTGAACAGGGGGATACCAAGATACTTCAACGGAAATTGTTGATGCGTGCACCCAGACCACCTCCGTATGTTCTCAATCTCAAAGTTTCTCAACTTCTTCCCCACATAAAAACCACTTTTCTCTAGGTTTATAAGCTGCCCGGATGCCCGCTCATATCTAGACAAAACACTCCTCAGACCTTCTATCGAACCCCTCCAGCCATTGCAAAAGATCAACATATCATCTGCATATAAAAGATGAGAAATCGGGACCCCACCTCGCCCATGCTCAAAAGGACGGAACGTATTCTCCCGAAGCGCTCTGTGCATGGTTCTAGATAAAACCTCTTGCGCAATGATGAATAATAACGGGGATAAAGGGTCACCCTGTTTCACTCCCCTAGAAGAAGCAAAGAAACCATGAGAAACACCTCCCAACCTAACTGAATACCAGTTGCCCTGCACCAAACGCCACACCAAATCCCTGCACCTACTATTAAATCCAAACGCAGCCATAGCACGAAACAGAAAATCCCACTCAAGACGGTCATAGGCTTTAGACATATCCAGCTTAAAGAGGACATTGCCTCCTACCACTTTCTGATCCACCCTATGCACTAGCTCATGAGCCAAAGCAATATTCTCTTAAATGCCTCTTCCCTTGATAAAGCCCGTTTGCTCCGGAGATATCACCTTATGAATTACCGAAGCCATCCGAAGAGTAAGGATTTTAGAGATAACCTTATTCAAAAAAGTTGATAAACTAATAGGTCTTAAATCCTTAAAACCAGATGGCTTATCCACCTTAGGCAAAAGAATAAGGACATTAGAGGATAAACCCCTAGGCAACGCCTCCCCATTATAAAAAGCCTGAATCGCTGCCACAACATCCGTCTTTATAATAGACCAACAACCCCGAAAAAATTGACCTGTGAAGCCATCCACCCCCGGAGCACTATCGGCATTCAAAGATTTAATAGCCTCCCAAACCTCTTCTTCACTCGGAATAGCCGTCAAAAATAGATTGTCTGCCTCTGTGATATCTTCCCCAATTCCCTCAAAAAGACTATCCTCTATCACATGCGGAGATGATCTAAACATATCCTCAAAATAAACCGCACCCAGATTGCCCAAGACAGTCTCATTGGTGCACCACGATCCATTCGCCAACTGAAGCTTCAAGGCATTCATTCTACGCCTTTCCTTTATACTCGCATGGAAAAAAGCAGAGTTTCTATCCCCATCTTGCACCCATAACTGCCTAGACTGCTGCTGCTTCAACTCATTCTCCCACCTCAAAACCTGGGCCAATTCAATCTTCTTCTGTTTCAGCAATTGATCAATACTATCATCCCACCCCTGCTGAATTTGAACATCTAAACCCAAAATCTCATCCTGCAGTTTATTTATTTTCCAGAATATATTACCAAAAACCTCCCAATTCCACCGTCGAAGAGCTTTCCGTAAAGCATGTAATTTCCTATAAAGCCGTTCAAGGGCATTCCCACCATACCACTTATTCCAAATCTCAGCGACAATACGTTTACAGTACCCATGCTCAAGCCACATACGCTGAAATTTAAAAACATGAACCGGCTTTGAAATTGACAAAAAGTTTACCTTCAGCGGAGAATGGTCCGACTTATCCCGAGGAAGATGAGTAACAGTCACGTTACCATGTTTGGAGAAGAAAGCACCATTAACAAAAACTCGATCCAATCGCTCCCAAATCCGCCTAGCCCCATCATGGCCGTTACACCAAGTGTACATGCTTCCCTCAAAATTAATCTCGGAAAGGCCAGCAGCAACAGACCATCGATTAAAATCATCCATACCCACAAAATCCCAACCATTGCCCCCCAGCTTTTCTGATGGCTGAGCAATGATATTGAAATCTCCACCAACCAACCATGGCTCATCAAACTGAACCGAGAGCTGCGTCAAATCTGCCCATAACGGATGCCTGTCTACCCGATCACAACTGGCATAAACGAAAGAAAATAATCCGCAAGCTTCACCACCAGTCGTAACCCGGACAGTAATCTGTTGATTAGTACAAGACACCAAACTCATATCAAAACCCGAACTCCACATAATCCAAATGTGAGTATTAACCGGGTTCCCATGCAAATAATGCCCAAAACCCAACTGCCTCGCAATCTTAGCAAGTCTATCCCCCAAGATTTTGGGTTCTAAAATTGCTAAGCACCACGGCTTATGCTGAGATACCAAGAGCTTTAACGCATCCATTTTTCCTACATTCCCTACCCCCCTCGCATTCCATATTATGACCGTCATTTAGAAACTTTGGATTTAGGTGACACCCCTTTACACTTACTCCGAGTCCTCATAGGAGACACTTGTTGCTGCACGTCTTTATTACCCTTTTGTCCTTCAATCTCCTCAGCAAAGGATGAATCATTCGAGTTAGATTCCTCCTCCGAACAAGTATCCACCTCAGAATTCTGTAACAGCACCACCTCCCCTGAAGGAATTCCAACCACACCCTTCGCTTCCCGCTCAATAGGATCATCCGAAAGATCAACACCTCCCATATAGCAAAATCCTAGATCCTCCGCTGGCTCCTTCATGACCCCTATTTTTTCCCCCTGTTCGACACACACTTCAGCATTGGCTGCCCCATTCATAGGTGACAAATGTGTTTTCTCCGACTCATTAAGCTCTCCATCCTCCACCATTATGATATCCCCCATCGATTTACTTGACCCTCCATTATTATCCTCCCTATTCCCCTCTTCATCCTTAGAAGTCAAGCTCGGAGAACCCTTCTCCAAACTGGAAGTCAAGGATGCCTCCTTATTTAATTGACAGAATTCCCCATTTATTCCACCTTTATCTCCCTCATCCTCCTCAACTAAATCATTTAATGCTGAAAAAGCATTTGAAACATGAACCTTATTGGCATCCATAGTTTTATCATTATTCTCCCCATTCTTTAAAATAGTTACCCCACCAAAAGTCAATGTTTTAGAACTAACCTTGGCAACAACATGCTCAGTGGAAGGACCAACATCCTCCTTTCGAACCCCATCTTGCTTCTGATCCACTGCCTTCCCTTTCCCCTTAACTTGCCATTCCTTCTGTTGCTTCCGCTGGCCATCACCATAATCTGCAGCCTTAATTTCTGTTTTATGCCCCATATCCGTATTAGTATTTCTTTGTCTTACCCGATTGTTCCTTGGACGCATCTTACCCTTCCCACAGTCGCCTTTTGTATGACCCAACAAACCGCAGCCATCACAAAAGGCAATATTCCCTTCAAATTCCACTTCCTGTTCGAAAAATATTTCTTTCGACGTACCCAAATTCACATGACTAGGTAACGGTTTAGAAACATCAATCTCCACACATATTCTAGCATAACCATGATGAGTAAACCCAGTTGTTCGATCATCCGCCTTCACAAAAGTCCCCATTGAATTCCCAATATTTTCCAAAAAGGCATACCAGTGCAACGGTAAATTTGGCAATCGAATCCATACCGCAATACAAGGATTGTCTACGGTGAAATCAAATTCAGGTGTCCACCTAAAACATCGGAAATTGCTGTTTGCAATTACATTATAATCCCTAGCTAAAGCTCTAGTGAAATCCTCCTCACTTGTAAGATAAACAAGTACGTGCCTTGGATCAAGCAAACCAATATTAAACTTGTTTTTCAGCCCCCAAACTTGGTAAATATGATCATAAATTACCTTTAACTGAGGTCGTCCAGCCGTGAATTTTAGAACCAACGTGAATTTCAATCTGTCTGCAGCAGCTTGGACCTCCCTCTCCGAAAGAATTACTGTCGGGGCTCCATCAATCTTTGCAACTGATCGTGGAGGTGCCTTTAATCCTGCAAATGGATTGATAAAAGTTCCGTCTACCCCTCTATCACCCTTTACCGCTGCTGAGTAAGACAAAGGAACCTGAGGGTTTTCACCCCCATGCACATGCAAACCAACTGTAGAACTAGGATCCTTAACCTGTAAAACTCCAGCCATAACAGACCCAAAACCATGGGTATTGCCAGGAAGATCTCCCCTCTGAATCGAAGCAGCCACAGAACCCGGAAGAGACCCACCTCCCCCATCTGCAGGCGGCGGCTGATGAAGGCAAAAACCATTCAGTTTCTGCCCGGAAACTCCATCTCCTGTCTGTAAAAACCTCCCCCCATCCTTCCCCACCCCTTGCAACGAATCACCAAGAACAGGCGCCGGCTGCCCTGCCATTGTCGGCAACAAATTCCGGCCAAAACGGCCAAAAAATAGCTCGCCCAGAAAAAACCCACGTCGCCCTTCTCTAAATTTTAAAATATAAAGAGTGAGATTCGAACTCTAGACCCTTCACTATAAACCAAGGTCTTAACCGCTTGGCCAATGCTTTGTTTACATTTGCTGCTGTAGTTTTGGCCTTGGGAACCATAAATGAACACATATCCACTAAAGCAAGATTTAATAGCCTCCCAAACCTCTTCTTCACTCGGAATAGCCGTCAAAAATAGGGTTTAGGGTTTAGGGTTTAGGGTTTAGGGTTTAGGGTTTAGGGTTTAGGGTTTAGGGTTTAGGGTTTAGGGTTTAGGGTTTAGGGTTTAGGGTTTAGGGTTTAGGGTTTAGGGTTTGGAGCTTAGGGTTTAGGGTTTAGGGTTTGGAGCTTAGGGTTTAGGGTTTAGGGTTTGGAGCTTAGGGTTTAGGGTTTAGGGTTTGGAGCTTAGGGTTTAGGGTTTAGGGTTTAGGGTTTGGAGCTTAGGGTTTAGGGTTTAGGGTTTGGAGCTTAGGGTTTAGGGTTTGGAGCTTAGGGTTTAGGGTTTAGGGTTTGGAGCTTAGGGTTTAGGGTTTAGGGTTTAAGGTTTAGGGTTTAGGGTTTAGGGTTTAGAGTTTAGGGTTTAGGGTTTAGGGTTTAGGGGTTAGGGTTTAGGGTTTAGGGTTTGGAGCTATTCCCAAATTGGTAAATTGCATACAATTTTAAATTTTTTATCCAAAATAAAACAAAAACAAGATTAGTCCAAAACTAGGAACTAACCAACTATTAGACAACACTCTGGAGATTATTGTCTCATAAGTCATAACTAAGATATCCAGAAAACAAAGACCCACATCATTACTGCTGAGCACACTGCACTCTCTGGCCCCCACCACCGTGCATGTCATCATCTTCATCGTAAGCTTCATGCGCCGCCTGTTATTTTCTGCGCATCTCATCTTCAACGTTGACATCGTGAAGGGTTTTCTCCTCGCACTCATCAAGCTCCATATCTTTCATCTGCGATGAAGGCTTAGGAGGCAGCACACCCTCTAGGGCCTTGCATTGTTCGGAAGTCAAGGAATCTGGGAAGTCGACCGAGAAGTGGATGTATAATTTGCCCCTGTCATCACCCTTTCGCTTGAACTTTGGGTGCTCTTTCTGTTGTATTACAAAGACTATGTCTCCAGTAAGAGTGTTAGGAGCTTCATCGGCTTCTCCTGGGAATGTAATTTTCTGTCCATTTTGCATACCCTTCTCCACAACCACTTCCAATACCTTCTTCTCCTGTACAACCTTTTCGCCCTTGCATTGTGGGTAGCGGTTCTTGTCATTGATAGTTTCTCCAGTACCCTTACATTGCAGGGGTTAGGGTTTAGGGGTTAGGGTTTATAAGGGTTTAGGGTTTAGGGGTTAGGGGTTAGGGTTTAGGATTAATTAGTGTATAGTGTATAGTGTATAGTGTATAGGGTATAGGGTATAGTGTATAGGGTATAGGGTATAGGGTATAGGGTATAGGGATATAGGGTATAGGGTATAGGGTATAGGGTATAGGGTATAGTGTATAGGGTATAGTGTATAGTGTATAGGGTATAGGGTATAGGGTATAGTGTATAGAGTATAGTGTATAGGGTATAGTGTATAGGGTATAGGGTATAGGGTATAGGGTATAGGGTATTGGATATAGGGTATAGGGTATATAGTGTATAGGGTATAGGGTATAGGGTATAGCGTATAGGGTATAGTGTATAGTATATAGGGTATAGGGTATAGTGTATAGGGTATAGGGTATAGGGTATAGCGTATAGGGTATAGTGTATAGTGTATAGGGTATAGGGTATAGGGTATACTGTATAGGGTATAGCGTATAGTGTATAGGGTATAGGGTATATGATATAGGGTATAGGGTATAGGGTATAGGGTATAGGGTATAGGGTATGTAGTATGGTGGCATGGGTATAGAGTATTATAGCAGTATAGGGTATAGTGTATAGTGTATAGGGTATAGGGTATAGTGTATAGGGTATAGGGTATAAGGTGTAGCGTATAGGGTATAGTGTATAGTGTATAGGGTATAGTGTATAGGGTATAGGGTATAGGGTATAGGGTATACTGTATAGGGTATAGAGTATAGGGTATAGGGTATAGGGTATAGGGTATAGGGTATAGGGTATAGTGTATAGGGTATAGTGTATAGTGTATAGGGTATAGGGTATAGGGTATAGTGTATAGGGTATAGGGTATAGGGTATAGGGTATAGGGTATAGGGTATAGTGTATAGGGTATAGGGTATAGGGTATATGGTATAGGGTATAGGGTATAGTGTATAGTGTATAGTGTATAGGGTATAGGGTATAGGGTATAGTGTATAGTGTATAGTGTATAGGGTATAGGGTATAGGGTATAGTGTATAGTGTATAGGGTATAGGGTATACTGTATAGGGTATAGAGTATAGTGTATAGGGTATAGGGTATAGGGTATAGGGTATAGTGTATAGTGTATAGTGTATAGTGTATAGTGTATAGGGTATAGGGTATAGGGTATAGGGTATAGTGTATAGTGTATAGGGTATAGGGTATACTGTATAGGGTATAGAGTATAGAGTATAGTGTATAGGGTATAGGGTATAGTGTATAAGATATCCAGAAAACAATGACCCACATCAAGCTCCATATCTGTCATCTGCGATGAAGGCTTAGGAGGCAGCACACCCTCTAGGGCCTTGCATTGTTCGGAAGTCAAGGAATCTGGGAAGTCGACCGAGAAGTGGATGTATAATTTGCCCCTGTCATCACCCTTTCGCTTGAACTTTGGGGTTTAGGGTTTAGGGTTTAATTAGGGTTTAGGGTTTGGAGCTTAGGGTTTAGGGTTTAGGGTTTAGGGTTTGGAGCTTAGGGTTTAGGGTTTAGGGTTTAGGGTTTAGGGTTTAGGGTTTAGGGTATAGGGTATAGTGTATAGGGTATAGGGTATAGGGTATAGCGTATAGGGTATATTGTATAGTGTATAGGGTATAGTGTATAGGGTATAGGGTATAGGGCATAGGGTATAGGGCATAGGGTATAGGGTATAGGGTATAGTGTATAGGGTATAGTGTATAGTGTATAGGGTATAGGGTATAGGGTATAGGGTATAGGGTATAGGGCATAGGGTATAGGGCATAGTGTATAGGGTATAGGGCATAGTATATAGGGTATAGTGTATAGTGTATAGGGTATAGGGTATAGGGTATAGGGTATAGTGTATAGTGTATAGGGTATAGTGCATAGGGTATAGTGTATAGTGTATAGGGTATAGGGTATAGGGTATAGGGTATAGGGTATTTATTGACTCATATTTATTTTTTAGTGTAATTTAAAATAATTTTCATGTTTTATATAATTATAAAAAATGATATTTATTAAATTAAAATTAATAAATATTTATGTGGTATTTATTTTTTCAAAAATAATATTTATTGACTCATATTTATTTTTATGAGAGTAATTTAAAATAACTTTCATATTTTACATAAAAAAATAATGATATTTATTAAATTAAAATTAATAAATATTTATGATTTATTTATTTTTTCAAAAATATCATAAATATTTATGATATTTTAATGTTTTTTAGTTTGTTATTTTGTTATTTAGTTCTAAAAATAAACAAAAATTTCATTTTATTATCAGCAACGGAATATTTCCGTCGCTGATAAATAAAAAAAATATTAACTTATCAGCGGCGGAAATATTCCGTCGGTGTTTAATCAAAAAAAAAAACATTTAATTTCACCGTCGGAATATTTCCGACGCTGATAAATTAAAAAAAATTAATTATTCAGCGGCGGAAATATTCCGTCGGTGTAATATTCCAAAAAAAAATAAAAAATATTTTAATTTCACCGTCGGAATATTTCCGACGCTGTTAAATAAAAAAAATAAAAAATGATATATTTCCACCGTCGAAATAATTCCGTCGCTGATAAAGATTTAGCGGCGGAATATTCCGTCGGTAAATCAACCGCGAAAATAGTGGCGGTAATTAAACGAATATTCGAGGAATATTCGTTTTAGCGGCGGAATTTAGCGGCGGAATTAAATTCCGTCGCTAAATTTGACGCCAAAATAATTTCGACGCTAAAGCTTATATTCCGCCGCTATTTAGCGACGGAATGAGTCCGTCGCTGATAATTTCGTCGCTAAAACACCTGTTTCTGGTAGTGAAATCACCCTAGATTCAATTCCATATTAGCCATAGATTGTTGAAAAGAGTTTCAACAATCGAGGATCATCTAGCAATCCAACAAGATTAGATCTTAGTTCGTTCGCGTGTGGATTACCGATAGAGGGTGATTGCTTTATCACCTAAAGCTTGAAGGCCTAGCATTGTTGATTCATCACAAAGGAAGAACAATGAAGAAGATCAAAGTTTGGTCTACGATTCAAGGTGAATTACGAATACGTATACGAAAGACAAAATCGCAACAAAGGTTAGTAAATCTATATTCATAGTTTTAATCTATTCATATTAGACGGATTCATGGCTAGGGTTTTGTGATTTATTCCACGTCTTCCGCTGCGTATGTATCCTCAAAACCCAACAGTGGTATCAGAGTCGCGTTTAATCATGATTAGGTTAAATTGGCATGCTAGATATAATTGGGTTATATGCTTTAACATGCTTGATGATATAGATGATGATTTTATGTGTATTTTTTTGTAAAACAATTATATGCGATATAACATGATTATGATCAATAGTTGATTGATATGATTAATCTCCTACATGGGTTATTGATCTCTTTAATTTGATTATCTAGATCAGTAAATTCTCAAATTGAAACAAATTGTTTGTTAGGATTTGTGGTTCATATTTAATTCGATTAACATGATTATTTGAATCCTTAAATTTTGAGAACTGAATAATTATGTAATTAATAATTGTTATTTGTTACATGATTATTTGTATGATCCTAAAGTAGGATATTATGTGAAATCCCATATTCATGATTATGTACACATAAGTTTCATATACAACCATGTGATGTTTGTTGCTATGTGGAAAAACCTTCTTAAATGTTTAATTTTTATGTCACCCCTTGATTAGAACATTTGTGAAATATTCGGGTATTTTGATGTAGTTTCGACTCAGTTGGGTGCATCATTATATCTAAACATGGATCAAGATGAGATAACAGTTGATTTAGTTTTGACTCAGTTGGGTGCATCGTTCTATGTGTCTCATACGTTTGAAAAAGGTTAAACGTAATTAGTTAAACTGTCGATTAAAACCGACGGTTAAACCGCCGGTTGAACCGGCAAAACCGACAATTTGAAATTCAAATGAAACGGTCATATGACCGTTGGTCTTGGGCCGCCTCAATGGCTACTTCTCTGCGCCCGCCTTCCGCCTGGCTTGTCCGGTTTCCCCCCCCCCCCCTGTCTAGTTAGTTACTTAGTAACGAATTTAACCAAAAAAATAAATAAAAAAATTGACTAATTAAAACTAACTATAAATATCACCTCCCTCCTCCCATTTTATTTTCACATTATTTCTCTCTACTCTTTCTCTTCTACTCTCTTCTACTCTCAAATATTCACATATTCTCTTAGTGTTTTTCTTCATTTTCATCCATTTTTAAGCTACATTTCATTCCAATCTTCATTTTTCCTAACTCAAATGACTTCGAACCAAAGAAGAAGCAATTTAGGCAAGAAACATGTTGGTTCTTCCTCCCCCAACGATGATTTTGATTATTAAAATCCAAATACCCAACAAATTGAGGAAGAAGCTGTTGAAATTGAAAGTGGTGGTAGTAGGAGGGGTAGGAGGGCCGAGCTAGGGGAGGTGGTCGGGGTCGGGGACAATGTCAACCGCCTCAACCTCCTAGAGAAAGAGAGTCGCAATTCGATACTTTTGCGATCCATTTCACAAAAAGAAAAATTACTCCCGAAGATGACTATAATCTTAAAGCACATTGCAACTATTGTTCCAAAGTTTACTCATTCAAAAGAGGCGGAGGGCATGGGACGCTCAACGGGCATACCGCGTCAAAACATCCCGAGAAACTTGACATTTCCACTAATCAAACTCAATTAAAATATCAACATAGTTCGGGTTCGGGTGCACAAGGTTCGTCTTCCCCTTTCGTCCTTTTTAAATTTGATAAGTGGGTTTATAGGGATGAACTAGCCAAATTAGTTTGCGTTAAAGGCCTTCCTTTTAATTTTTGCGGATGATGATTATTATGGAAATTTTGTTCGACTTTCTTTAAATCCCGCCGCCACGAGAGTACCACGTACAAATCTCGTACGTGATATTACTAGAGTGGTGAAAAGATATAAAAAAGATTTAATTGGTGTTTTATCAAATTTAGAAAACAAAGTTTCAATTTGTGCCGATGGTTAGAGTGATCATTGGCAAAGAAATACTTATTTGGGCGTTACTTTCCATTGGATAGATAATTCATGGACTATCCAAAAACGATTAATTTCTTATAAAGATTTTGAGTCACCGCATTCGGCGGAAAATATTTGTGCAAAATTGTTTGAGATTTTTATTGAGTATGGTATTTTGAATAAAATATTTACTATTTCATTTGACAACGCAAGTGCTAATACGGCTAGTTTACCCGAATTAATTACCGTTTATCAACCCTCACTTGGTGGTAAGTTTTTTCATATTAGATGTTTATATCATATTATTAACTTATGTGTTAGAGATGGTTTGGAAGCATTAGAGGTTTATGTTAAGCCAATTAGACAATGTATTTAATTTATTTTTTTTAAAAAAATTAATACAAAAAAATGGATCAAAATTTTAAGAAGTAAAGGTGTGATGGACAAATATTTTACTTACGATGTTCCAACTAGGTGAAATTCCACCTACAAAATGTTAACCGATGGTTTTGCTTATAAAGATCTCCTTATACAATTTTTTATGTCAATTGGCTATAATGAACCTCTACTTGCTTATCAATGGAATGCATGCACTAATTTATGTGAATTGTTAAAGATTTTTAATACCGCTACTTTGGCTTTTTCGGGAGTTTATTATCCAACTTTCGTTTTGGTGCTTGAGCATTGTGTTGCGATTGTTACTAGTTTTGACAATTTAAGACAATGCCCTGTTTTAAAAGATTGCATTATTTCCATGAGAGAAAAGTGGCTTAAATATTTTGACACTATTTCGTCTCTCTTTTTGGTTGCAAAGTTTTTAGATCCCCGAGTTAAATTGGATGATTTAGAGTGAATTGTAGCTTATTATTATTTGGAATTATATCCCGACGGTGATAATGAACTTCCGTCAATTATTGTTCAAAATACAAAAAATGATTTGGTGAACATTTTTAATGAGTATAATGGCTTATATGAAAACACTTCTCAAAGTCAACAACGTGAAGATGCGTCCTCTATTTCTCAACGAAGTTCTTCTAGTGGGGATCCATATAGTTTTTTTGCAAATTTGTATAGTAAAAAACGTGGTCCTTCTCGAGGTTCATCTTCATCATCATCAAACATTTCCGTGTAGTTAGAAATATATTTCACTACTAACTTTGAATTAAATCAAGACCCAAATTCAAATAAATTTGATGTTTTACAATGGTGTTCAAGAAGAAAAGAAATTTATTCTATACTTTCAATAGTTGCAAAAGAAGTCTTAGCCTCTCCCGCTTCAACGGTGGCGGTTGAATCGACATTTAGCGTTGGAGGAAATGTTTTGGATGAAAAACGTTCCCAACTAACTAGTGAAAACTTGAAACATCAACTCTTACTTGGCGATTGGGTTAGAGCGAAAAAAAAGATAACAAGACTTGCCTTATGAAGAGGATCGTTTATTATCAGATCCAAAATATCAATACGATGTCGAGGACTCCACGAAAAGTAGTGATGATTGATGAATGAATGATGTTTTAGATTAATTTTTATTTTAATTAGATTAGTTTAGACTTTAGATTAGGTTTATTTTTATTTAATTGTAATAGTTAGGTTGAGGTAAAGGCTCCTAAATGTCCCCCCTTATTTATAAAAGGGTAAGGTTGGTTGTCCCCCTCTTTGTAATTTTATTTTAATTAATAAAATTTAAGGGTACCGTACCTTTTTTCTTTTATATACTTTCATTTCTTTTAAAAAAGTAAAGTTTTATTTTTTCAAAATTCATAACTTTTTTTTTATATAACTTTTTGCAAAAAATTTCAGGACTAACCAACATCTAAAATAGTCTTCTTTATCAAAAAAAAAAAAAATTGAAAAAAAATGTCAATATACAGTATAGAACTTAACCGAAACTGTTAAAAAGTTAACTGTTTTTTCAAAAAACTGTTAAAAATTTAACTTTTTTATTCAAAAACTGTTAGAAAATTAACTTTTTTCGGAACTATTTTTAATTCTATTAAATTTTCTTTTAAAAACCTAATTTGAAAAAAAAAAAATAAGTTTTATTTCTTTCAAAATTCATAACTTTTTTTATATAACTTTTTTCAAAAAATTTCAAGACTAACCAACATCTAAAATAGTCTTCTTTATAAAAAAAAATTGAAAAAATAAATAAAATGTTAATATATACTCCCTCCGTCCCATAATACCTTACCCATTTTGCTATTTTGGGCGTCCCACTTTAAAGTCACACTTTCCTAAAAAAGAAACTTTTTAATACTTTTTTATTCATGTGTCCCACTTGTCATACTCACAACAACTATCCACTTACTATTCTCTACCCCACTTTCTCTCTCCTACCCATTCACAACTCTTACTTTAATAACATTATATATATGCACTCCTTATTTTCCGTTCTCAACAGTAAACGAGTAACTTAATATGGGACGGAGGGAGTGGTATATAAATTAACAGAAACTGTTAAAAAGTTAACTTTTTTTTTTTCAAAAAACTGTTAAAAAGTTAACTTTTTTATTCAAAAACATTCAAAAACTGTTAGAAAATTATTATTTTTCGTTGTTTTTAATTCTGTTAATAATTTCTTTTAAAAATCTAATTTGAAAAGATAAATAAAAAAAATAACGGTTAAACGGATAAACCGGAAAATCAGTCTAACCGGAAAACCAAAAAACCGTAACCGGATTAGGCGGTTAACCAGTTCGGTTTCGATTCTAGGGTTTCCTAGGTTAAAATCGCCGGTTCGATAACCGTAAACCGCCGGTTAACCGAACCGGCCACCTCTAGTTGTAATGTGTAAATTAGAAGAGTTATTTTAAATTTCTGTAAATAAGTGATTTTATTAGAGTTTAATAATGTGATTTTTTTAAAAAAAAAAAACTTTTATAATTCAATTATAAGAAATAAAGTAGCCAATTCAATTATAAAAGATGAGAGGTGTCTTTGAAATTATTAAAATTTCATGTCCTACTTTTAATCTCACCTGAAGGACACTAGAGGAAGTCACCCAATTTTTTTCTTTTTTCCGAGTTATATTCTCTCTTTCATTTAATAAAATGTTCCATATTTAGAGAATAAGTTTTATTTACTTGTGTATTGTTTATACAATACAATTTTTTTACTAAGTATTTTAATTTGAAAGTATAATATTTATTTTAAAATAAATAAAAAAGGAAAATATAATATTTATTAATAAACCTATAGATAAATGTGTGAACCATCAAACATCCACTAAATTTTTATCACAAAAATATCGATCCAGTTTCTGGTCTACATTCGACTTAATGGGACGGAAGGGCTCGAACCTTCGACTTCCGGGACCAAAACCCGTCCCGTAGTTTAAGTTCAATACAAGTATATTCACCATATGGAATCATATATAATATATATAGCAAAACTATTTAGAGGCTCCAGAAAAGGCCACGTCAAAGGCCACGTCAGCAACAATTTCCAACTCATTTTTATTCCAATTGGTCAGTCATTTTTTATGCTATCACCGAAAAATAAAAAATAAATAAATAAAAGCCTAATTCCTACTATTTCAGATAATTCAATAAATTTTGAAAGAGTAAATTTGAATTTCAAAATTTAAATTTTTAGTTATAAAATGAGTATATTTTAGGAATGAATTAAACTAATCCAAAAACTTTATGACATGGAAATCCATGTCACCATTCCACAGTTTCATTGGCTGCTGCTTTTCAAAGGTGGCTGCTGATTTTTCAAGGGAATGGCAGCAAATAATATTAGATACGTTTCTGTTCTTTTGAGATAAGCACGGTCCTTCAAATTTCTTTAGATAAACACTGAATCCAAATTTCAAAATCATATCCGCAGCAGATGTATATCCAAAATATAAATCCTCTTCCGATCTACTCTTTCTCTCAATTCTATCAGTTCCGCCTGCAAATTCCGATCTCCTCTCTCAAGCAAGTCGATCAGCATCTTCAGGTTCAGCCTCAAAATTCAGTCTTTTTTTTCTGTTTTCTATAATCGTTATTTCATTCTTTGATTTTGAATTTCTATTGGGGGGGGGGGGGCTGCAACTATTTTGTGTTATTGTTGGGTAGATGTAAGAATGGTGTTTTTGGTTGGATTGATACATACGTGTATTTGTAAGTAGCCTAGCACACTCGCCGGCGTTCACATGTAGTATTTGTAAGTAGCCTACTAGCACACTCGCCTGTCTCTAAATAAATATCCCCTCTTAGTTTTTCATGAAAACAAAAATATTTGATTTTTGAAGAGTTTTAGTAGCAGTATTCAAAATTACTCTTGATTTTGCTCTATATAATTGAAAGTGTCATAAGGTATAGATGATCTCTCAAAGGTGAATTATCCAGTTCATCGAAATGACATCCATTTTAATCTCTGTCTTTTATTATTAAAGAAATCATTCATTTTAGGATGAAGAGAGTAATATCTGTGATTTTATCCTCTGTAAATAAGTTATTAAGTTGATCTTTAAAGTCAAAAGAACATGCTTTGTAAATTAGAGGGGGGGGTACAGATCTGGCTCCTCTCCATTATACTTTCCACCCAGTTTCCCTCGATGCACTATTCGAAGTAGGACATATGGATAAAATTAAAGTCAAAAGAACATCCTTTTGTATGTTTGTTTCAAATTTTGATGGATTGTAAATTGTCATTGGGTTTGTATTTAAAGTATGTAACTTTATACTACTTTGGTTCTATAATTTCTGTTTTTGTATTCTACTTTGGTTTTGCACTATTTGTTCAACAATTTTTCTGTGGGGATCTATCAAGTTGTGGAAATCCCAAGGAAAGTGGATCAACCATGAGTTATTGGGAAAGAAATTATCAATGTCATCAATCTTAAAATCAGTGCACTATTCAGTTTCATTTCTTCCCCACTTCTCAAAACTGTTCCTCACAAAAGAGCTAATTTGTTTGTATGGAGGGAATCAATTTGTTTGTATGGAGGGAATCAACTGGGAAACTTAATTTCAGATCTTGCATTGTGGATGAGAGTAAGGATTAGCATGCCGTTTTAGGAGCCAGCAAATCACACCCATATCCATCCCCCGTCTCACTCTCTCCGCCCCTCACTTCACCGCGCTCCCAAGTAAAATAAAAATTATGTTGGTTTAGAGTGAAGAGAACTCAATCTGTGCCTTAATGCTTTTGATAAACCCCTGTTTTGCTAATAACAGCTTCACTTTATGCTTGTGACCTTGTAAGTGCTGCTTCATATTGGAGTCAGCACTGCAATGCACTTGACATATCTTGCAAAATAGCCTCTTCTCCGTCTCATGTTGAGAACTGCCATTACCACTAAAAATCCAGTCTTGGTGTTCATTGCCGTTGCTAGGTTCCTTTCTCTTTGACCTTGAACTATAACGCAGGCTTGATTTTTGAGGTAGACTGAGATTCGTAGTGGGAAAATACAATGGATGGAACGGATTTGAGCTTGGAATTGGAATTGGAATTGGTCGCAAATTTAGCTCTGACGTCTTTTCAATTGGACATGGTTTTTGATTCAATGAAGGCACCTGAGACGAACAACAAATAGGCCATGCATATAAACTTCCATAAGCAAAAGGTCAAGAATGAAAAAGTAAAAAAATGTGAAAGTTTCTGACCTATAAAGGCTTGATAACGATGCTGAGAAAATGACAGGTGATTTTGGTGTTGCTGCACAGCTAACAAGAACCATGTCCAAACGTAACACGGTATGCCTGTCTTTTAGTGATTCCAGTTATAACATGTTATATGTCAACAATACAGATTAATTGTCTTTGGTTGCTTTGAAACAATCTAAGAAAAGATAATTAAATCAGTAAGATCAAAGAATATTATGAATTAAGGAAACCATTTTGACTTCAAATTGCTATTCAAAGCTGTTCATGGAAGTCTGTAAGGTAAGTGTATGTGACACGAGAAAGTCAATGCTCTTCTGACTTTGTTCTTCAAAAGTGACACACTGTAGTTTTTTATTGGTCTATGCCCCCTTCATCTGTAGTACTCCTCAAATGAGTCCTTACCACTTTAGCCCGATCTACTAATTCATATACGCATCCGAGCGCAAAGTAGCACAGTTAAGGGCTTATAGCGGCCCTTATCTCCTTCTATCGATCTGTCTGTCTTTCTCCTTCCGCCTATTTCTCCTAACTACTTTTGTGACTGCTATAGTGAGAAGCTTCCTACTGGCCTCAATTCGGCAACTAAAGCGCAGACTTATCTTAATTGGTCTATGCCCCCTTCATATATAGTTTTTAAAAACTACTTACATAATTAAAAAAAATGTTTAAATTGATTACATTTGATTGAACAGTTTTTTTCTTAATATTAGGTATGAATTGAATTTCAAAATGTTTAAATTGATTACCATAAAAGATCAGCTTCGTTTAGTTTTGCTTTAATATTCAGATGCTTATGTATTTCATTGACTTAAAACACAGGTAATGGCTACAAGCCGTATGATTGCTGTCAAATCAATTGACAAGAAAACTAAACAATCCAGCGTTAATGTCTACATATTACGTCAATGGGAGCTGATTGGACAATACGGAAAAAAATCAACTGAAATGATATTAGTTGATCAGGAGGTAATAGATCTCATATATTTATTTCCACATGTTATTAATAATTAATTAATTAATTAATTAATTAATTAATTAATTAATGATATTTAATATTTTGTACAAGGATCTAAAATTCAAGCAATGATCCTTAGCAAATTGCCTTCCCAATTTACAAATAAGTTTCAAGAAGGGAAAATGCTAAAGATTTCAAAGTTTGGTGTCGAAGAAAACTGCGTTCAACCATTGCAAAAAGCGATACTAAATCACAAATGGAAACTGTGTATGAATGTCTACAAGTCTGTCTAAATTCCAGATAACAGTTTCGAGTTCACGCCTTTTCAAACAATTGGGAGTTTGAATTTGGATTTTGTAGTCGGTGAGAACTATAAATCGCATATATTTTTATTTTTTCGATCTTATATAGATTATCTTTATATAGGTAAAACAAAAGTTTCTACTATGATATTTACTTACATTTGCTGAATATTTGCTAGATGTGATTGGAGAGGTGATTTTACCTCTTAGAGATTTTGAGTTTTTGCAGAGGTTTAATGCTAGAAAGTTAGATGTTCAGCTGATTGATAATGAGTATGTGTTTCAAAAATTTTATTCTTTAAAGGTTAATTAATATATTTTGTGACTGATTAAGATATATTCTATAATTACTTTCTACTATTTTGACAGTGAAAATGAGTTGCCGTCCTGTGGGCCTCATTTGGAGATAAGTTAAAACAGTATATTGACAATAGGGGTCAAAACGAGGAAGGCCCAGTGATTTTGATTTTGCAGTTTGTAACGCTATCTACATACCAAGGTATCTTTTACGTATATTTACTTAAACTGCAATTACGTTTCTGATTCAAGGCATATTATCATGTGAGTGAATTTTATAATATTTATACAGGGAAAACCAAAGTTAGTACTATGAAACATGCTTCAATAATGCATATTAATGCATCGTTCCCTGAAGTAGCGGATTATCTTAGCAAGTAAATGAACACTAAACCTTTATAAGAATCCATGATCTCTCATACAAATTTGTATGGTTATGTTAATTTACATATATCACTTTTACAGGCGTGAAACTGGATCTTCATCGGTTAGTCGTTCTTTGACTATTACCACTAATGATAGTAGTCGTATCAATAGTGATCTGTGGTTGAAAAAAAAGAATTCAAGACGATTGGTGATTTTCTCACATGTACAGAGGTATATTATAAATATACTTAATTTTTTTATAAAGGTTATACTCATTTAAATATTCTTGAATCAATATTAATCTTTTTTACTATAATCATTTTTATTAGGTTGGCGTATACTCCGTATTGGCAACCATATCGGATGTGGATTCACGTGCCACCTGGTACTATGATGGGTGTAGCAATATAAAGTGTGCTAAAGGCATTGAAAAGAGCAGTAAAAACTGTCCTAAATGCAAGACAACTTATGGCAATGCTATCCCTAGGTAATTGACAGATTTGATTTTTTTTTTATATATATATACAAATAAAAAAGATTTATAATCATTATCTTCATTCGAACTAATTGTGTACCTATTTTTTTTTTTTAGGTTCAAAATCAGGATTTTGGTCACTGATATGAATGATATAGATCTAGCTGAGACACGCTTTGTTTTATTCGATGCGACAGCATCTTCTTTGCTCGAAATGTCTGCTCCTGTAGTTCTTGCCGATGTCTCAGAGGTAGCTAATTTGTTGTTATTTTGTTATTAGATAGATTACTACTTTATAATAGATGTAAAATAATGTTCATATAACATGATGTTCAACAGGGCCAACTACCTGAATCTTTTCGAAAAATGTTTGAAAGACGATGCTTATTCAGGATTGATGTTGACCAAAGAACTGTAGATACTGATCAAGATAAACGAACTTTCACAATAAAGCAATTATCAGAGGATGCAGATATCATCGCCCAGTTTTTATCACTCATAAATGATAATGTAAGTAGAAAATACATCACATTAGCTTTAGACAAAAGCTCAAATTCATAACCATTAATTGTTTTAAACTTCAGGAGGTTGCTTCCAAATTGAATCATGGAATTGAAATTGTGACCAGCTTGAACTGTAATAATGAGGTAAATTTCTTTGTATCCATAGTTTACTTTTTATTTTTCTACTTCAATTTCATTTTGAGAGTTTGCTTTTTATGATCATGTTATTTTATGTTTTTATTATGTAGGATAAGCCTTTGGAATCTGTGTGTGACAGTTCTTCAACATCAATCACTCCACAAAAACGTTTGTTAGATACTACCTCCAATGATGAAGAGATACAATTGTCTGTTACGAAGGGAATCAAGCAAATTAAACAAGAGGAATTGGATATATAGGCAACAAGGATTGTTTAGCATCGTATTCAGTCTGTTAACTTTTTTCACTCAGTACAATATTTTTTTTTCAGTTTTAAACTATTGTGGCTAGAAATAAGAGGATTTTTTGCAAAAAATTTATTTGGAACTATGGTATTTCATTTGGTATTTTAATGATCACATATTTGTGGGTCAGCCAGACATGATAATTCTTAGTTGGTTACTCGATCTTCTTTTGTTTCGTAAACTGGACAAGTTAGAAGAAATCACATAGTTCACCAAAAATATCCATTAATTTATGAATAAATCCAAATTAAAAATAAAACAGATGTACGAACTTCCAAATAATTAGTTAAATGAATGTAAGGAGGAATTACTAGATGAGTAGTAAAGATTTACAGATTGGCAGTTTATTTTTAGACATTTAATTCTCCATTTTACATTAGAACTATTTTCAAACTTTGAAATTTCTTTTCCGATTCAAATTATTGTTTGTTGGTGATTTTATTGGGTATTTTGTCATTGTGAAACGTATTAAAAATATTGTTGGAATTATATTTTAGAATATTTGATTAGATATAATTCAAATATTTGATCAGGAAGAGAATTACCAAATTCTGTGTGTGGTATATTATCTATGTTTTTTTTTTCAAACTAGAAGACGATAGTTACATGAAGATTCTGCATGAACAGAAAAATATTTGATGTTAGTTTCATTATGCTGTCATAATTTCTTTGAAAAAGAGACTCCATCTTTGAACGAACAAGAGAAGAATTTGGATGCCTAAAACCCAAGTCATATAAGTGGTGCCGAGTGTAATTTCATTATGGCAGCATAATGAAACAATGGTCTATATGGGCTTCATTTAGGGGTGCTTTCTCTAGGGTTCCACGTCCTGATTTTCAGCATGACTTTAATACACTTTTTTTACTTTGATGGACTACTTTTCCTTCAATAGTTTATTTCCTCTTTTTAATGTATCCAATATTATATTTCTATTCTGTAAGAAAGAATAATTTGAGTCTTTGGATGTTCTTATTATCTCATTTTGGAATGTCCGAGTAGGAGCTATAAACCTATCTAAATTTTATGCTGAAGGCAACACAGTGCTTGAAGTATTTTGACAAGTGCAATAGAATGTGTTTTGTGAGACGGCCTTCTAATTCCAGCAGTTGAGAGACATGGGTCTGCTTACGTGAATTACCGTGGCTTTTGGCTTAGTTTTTTTGTTTTAATGGGTAGAGCTTATATCGTACATCATACCATATACCTTTTAGTTAATTTTGTGTGCACAAATGTCTTCTCTACGGATATGCCATTCTTATTCCATCCTTATAATTCGTTGAGATGACCATTATTTCTGCATATAAACAATGTGGAGGAAGTACAAAATGATGACTCCTGTTAATTATTTAACATACCTGTAGGAGCTCTTCGATTACATCTTCCATTGTTATAATGCCAACAACTTCTTCTTCTTCAGGAAGTTTCGAATAACTTCGGCTGTTAGGAATTCTTTTGTCGAAGCTGATGTAAGTTCCCACAGTCGTAACTTATCACGCTCAGCTTCGATTTTCATTTTCAGAGAAGTGGGATGTAGCCTAGAAGGCAAACTAAATCTTAATTGGGACATCCTATTGTACGTTTTGGTGCTTAACTTGGAATGCCTTCCTTCCATTCAAATTGTACGTTGATAATCTAATTATTAATTGTCAAAATCTAAAAACATATGATTTTAGATTTTAAAAGCCTAATTTCTAATATTTCGGATTGCTTAATTTTAGGAATAGTTTATTTGTAAAGAGTTGTTTCCTTTTTCAATTATCCTCTTTTAGCAACAATTATTTTTTATTTTATTTTTTTGACAAATTAGGAGATAATTATAAATAACTTATAAATGATTAAATGTGTAACAAATTGCGGATTTCAAGCTCATTATAATCTGATTCTATTTATTATTTTTTTCAAAATTTATTTATGGATAATATTAATGATAGCACTTTAAATCCAAAAGTTAAATTTTAAGTAATTACGGTGTACAAGAGTATTTTTTTGAAATGTACAAATTTCATTGGCTGAGGCTTCATTAGGTATTGGCATGCTGGAAATCTGTTGTAGTTATACACATTTTGATTAATTTTGAGATAAACATAATAGTAGATAAGTCTGAGAATTATAGGGCAGTTGAATGACACCGGTGATAAACAGAGTCCGTTGGGAAACAGAGTCCGCCAATTATTTCCCTCTTTTCCCTATAAACCCTAACCCTAAGAGAGGTTTTCTTCCCCGTTTCATTGAAGATTTTCTTTCCGATTTCATTGAAGACATCGCTCAAAAGGTAATAATTCTTCATTGCAATCGTTATTTCATTCCTTCATTCTGCCGAACTCTGTTTCCCTCTTCTCCCTGACAATCGTTATTTCATTCTTTCATTCCCGTTTAATTGAAGGTTTTCTTCCCCGTTTCATTGAAGACAACTCTCAAAAGGTAATAATTCTTCCTGGCAATCGTTATTTCATTCTTTCATTCTGCCAAACTCTGTTTCCCTCTTCTCCCTGGCAATCGGTATTTCATTCTTTCATTCTGCCTGAATCATGTCACTTGTGAACTGCTGAATCTGTTTGCCCCAAACATTGACTTTTTTGTGTTATTGTTATTGATTTATATTATTTGATTTTGAATTTCTGTTTGGGGGGGGGTGGCGGCAACATTCTTCTGTTCTTTTGGTCACTGCCCTAAGTTAAGATATCATCATCGCCTGTGAACAAGAATAGTTGTGCTTCCCTTGAGCAGTTACATTACATAAGTCAGTTTGATTGATTGATTTGTGATTTCTGATTTGTGGTGTACCAATAAGTTTGATTGGCTTTAAAGACTCATGATATGAATGATCAGTAATCTTTCTATAGTCTCGCAATGCAGTGCTAATCTGGATATCATGTTCTTTTCTATTTGTTACATCATTAACCTGGAAACTATATGTTTTTATGTGATATGAGTGTGTAAGAATCATGAGCGTTATCACTTGATCAAGCCAATCTTTGTATAGAAGTTAATTTGGAGAGTGCAAGGAAGTTGTTTGATAAAATGCCTTAAAGAAACGTTATCACTTGGAATTTGTTGATTGTTGGATATGTCCATAATGAAAGATCGGGTTCCTTTACTTTGAAAGATCAGGTTCCTTTCAATAGTATCACCTGTCGTTCTCCCCCCTGGTAGTTTTTGGTTCTTGGTAAGCTCTATACGTTTGTGTGAGTGAAGATTGTATAAGTTCCTCAACTGAGTTGTATAGCTCAGCTAAGCCAACTAGGCCCACTCGAATAACTTCGGCTGTTAGGAATTCTTCTGTCGAAGCTGATGTAAGTTCCCACAGTCGTAACTTATCGCGCTCAGCTTCGATTTTCAGAGAAGTGGGATGTAGCCTATCAGGCAAACTAAATCTTAACTGGGACATCCTATTATACGTTTTGGTGCTTAACTTGGAATGCCTTCCTTCCATTCAAATTGTACGTTGATAATCTAATTATTAATTGTCAAAATCTAAAAACGTATGATTTGCATTGAATATGGAAATTTAATTATTCACAAAAGGGAGGTAGTATCTACAAAATCAAATTAAAAGCAAAATAATGTTACAATAAACCCAGTCACATGAATCAATTTGATTATCCAATTTCCACTTTGCACACCAGAAAAATAAATGGATGTTGCATGCTAACTTTTGTTTATATACTCCCAAATTAATCACAACATATTTTCTCAACATAAGTTGCATAGCTCATATCTCATCAACGCGGCATTAGCTATTCAAGTTTTTGTAAGTAAATTAGGGAAAAAAAAGAGGCTATTTTCTTTCCTTTATATTCAAAAATACCCCATTGGATGGGATGATGATACAATATTTAGGCAACAAAGAAAAGGAAAATCATGAGGAATACAATCAATACAAAGAATAGCTTTCCTTTATTTTTCTTTTCTTTTTTTCTTTTTTTGTTATTTTATTTTTATTTATTTTTAGACTGTTGTTAAATTATTAACATTATCTAAACATATGTTCATTAATATTTAAGTTTTTTTAGATTATACAAATGTATAGATCATCTATGAAAAGAAAAACGCATCTTACTGATGTGGACAACGATTCCATTAATTTATCGCAACGATCTTCTCAACGATTACCATTGGCGGATATTTTTAATGGTAATTTGATTATTTACTTTATTATTATTTTAGCATATCCATTAATATCATGTGTATAAAATTAAATTATAAGAATGCATGATTTTATATTTATTTTTTTACTATCATTTTAAATGAATTTATTTTTATTTTTAGTGGACTTATCATCGGGTAGTCATTTGATTTCACCGAGTAATCATCAAAGTTGTATTACGGCTCAAGGTAATATGTTATTGAATTTTGTCAATTTTGAAGTATTTTCATTATAAAGACAAATTCTAAAAAAAAAATTTGTTTATATATATATATATATATATATATATATAATGTGATTTTTTTATATAAATTTATTAATTAATTTAGATCTAAGATAATAATACTTGATATACAGGTATTGGTGTGAACCATACAAATGAAAATCTTACTCCTAATTCAAGTCACGACCGTGGATCTATATGTATGATTTTCTTTGTTAATTTACAATATTTTTCCTATTTTATTTTTATTTTTAATTTCTTAATAATCTTTTATTAAAGAATAATTATTTTTCTTATTCAGCTAAATTTACAAGCATAGCATCAAGTGTACATAACACTTTTCACGGCACGCTCCTTGAGCCAAAAAAAAATTGGACGACCGAGAAAAACTATTTCTTCTTCTTTGGATTCTATTACGACAAATTTGTTAAAAGACGGTGAAAAAAGAAAAATCGGGAGACCAAGAAAGGTAGCTGCTTCTATTTTGGAATCTTCAAAGATAAATTTGGATGTTGATGGATTCAGTTCTGTAATTGAAGTTGAATTAATGAAAAACAGTCCTATATCTGGTAAGTTATATGTTTGATTTATTAGTCAACTATATATTTTAAATGGCTAAAATAAATATATTAATCGTTCTCAACATTCTTTTGACATTGTAGGAACAGATAATGTAACAGTAGCAAATAATACAACATTATTATCTCCTACTGTGAATTTAGGTAATGATTTTTTTTAATTGTTCAACATTCGATATTTTTAAATAAAACTATTTATTATTACAAATTATTATTCAATAGTTTATGATAAAATATTTCATTAATACTAAGTCATATATTCCATTTGTATACAGAATCCGCGTTAATAAATAATTCTCGCATGCATGCGACAACAAGTGAGTCGTTAATAAATCAGAAGGAAAAATCCAAGAAAGCGCGCGTCGGTAGAAAGCAAAAAGATTCGGACGAACAATATAATACAGGTGTTTATTATTATTTTTTTCTCAAGTATATATTATATTATTATTTTCTCTGTATAGCCAATGAATTACTAACATAATTTAAATATTTATCAATATATTGTAGTTTATGGGGATATAGGCGATCCGGAGTACGAATGTGCGAAATGTGGTGCGATGTTCTGGTATGATGAAAGGTTAAAAAGTATGCAAGCATCAACACAGCCTAAATTTTCATTATGCTGCATGAATGGAAAAGTTCAGATTGACCCATTAGTGCAGCCACCTAAGTTATTGAGTGATCTCTTAGAGAACAAGCATGAAAAGAGTAAAAATTATAAAGACAATATTCGAGCGCACAATTCTATGTTCGCATTCACTTCAATGACCGGTGCAGTTGACCATGGCATAAACAATGGTTGTGGTCCTTATTCTTTTAAATTGAAAGGAAAGAATGATCATATGATAGGTTCTTTATTTCCTAATGTCGGCCATCCCACCCACCCCCCCCCCCATTTTTCTCAGCTTTATATCTATGACACAGATAATGAAGTTAAAAATAGAATTAATGCTTTCAGGTACGTTTTTATTTAATTATTTGAGAATTATAATGTATATTTCATATATTGTATGACTATCTTCTATTTATATGTCTGATTCTTTCACACAAGCAGGAAAGATAAAGATAAGCCTTCTCCATTCGATGAGTCAATTGTTGCTGATTTGAAAAATATGATAGATGTGCATAACCCTTATGCACAGACGTACAGAATGGCCAGAGCACATATTGGAAGAAGAAAGATATTAAATTGAGGCTTATAGGAAAGCGGGGTAGAGATGGAAAACCGTTTAATATGCCGACAGCCTCAGAGGTCGCTGCTATAATTGAAGGTGATATTGATGATTCGGGTGATGTCAGGGACATTGTTATTGAAAAGCAGAATGGGGATTTGAAACATATTCATGAATTTGATAAATCTTACCTTCCTCTACATTATCCTCTGTTATTTGTATACGGTGAAGATGGATATTTCACAGACATTCCGAGAAATAAACCTCCCGGGGCAAAGAGATCAAGTTTGTCAATAAAAGAGTTTTTATCTTTTCGAATTCAGGAGAGGATAAGAGAAGGATCACAGCTTATAAAAAGCGGTCGGTTGCTGCAGCAATTTATGGTTAATGCATATGTTATGATGGATACACAGATGCTTCAATGGATATGTTATAATCAGCCTACTCTTCGGATGGAAACTTATAAAAATCTGTCGGATGCATCAGTAAGGGGAGATACCGGCGAAGCATCTGGGAGATGAGATATATTGCCATCCTCTTATACCGGCGGGCAGCGGTGGATGACTCAAAATTACCAGAATTCTCTCGCTATATGTAAATGGACTGGGTATCCGTCACTTTTCATAACATTTACGTGTAATCCTAAATGGCCGGAGATTACGAGATTCTGTAAAAAATATGGCATTAGGCCTGAGGATAGGCCTGATGTATTAAAAATGGTATTTAGAATGAAGCTTAATCAGATGATTGCAGATTTCAAGGAAGGCAAAGTATTTGGCACCCCAAAAGCAAGTAAGTAAATCATTAAATATTATTTGTTTTCCTCTTATTGTTTTGTCATTTATATTTTTTTTATTAGCATGTTCCTCTTATTTTGTTAATTGATTCATGCAGTTATATACACGGTGGAGTTTCAGAAGAGGGGCCTTCCGCATGCTCATATTCTTCTCTTTCTTAACCGCCAGGATCAGGGTCATAATCCTGAAGATATTGACAAGTGGATTATTGCTGAGATTCCTGACAAGGAGAAATATCCTAGATTATACGAGACAGTTGCTGAATATATGTTGCATGGACCATGTGGTGCTGCTAATCCTAATTCTCCGTGTATGGATCACAACAGGTGCTCAAATAAATTCCCTAAATCATTCAATGATCGCACTTGTGTAGACGAGAATGGGTATCATGTATATAGGCGAAGAGACAAGGGTTTCATAATTGATAAGGGTGGAGTTGCTCTCGACAATTGTTCAGTTGTCCCATTCAATCCTATCTTTTGCTAAAGTACGAAGCTCACATAAATGTCGAGTACTGCAATCAGAGCAAGGCAATCAAGTATTTGTTCAAGTATATAAACAAGGAAACCGACAGGATATGCCTTCCAATCGAAAATGATGAGGTGAAAAGGCAAATTGATTGTCGATATGTCTCTGTGTGTGAAGCTATGTGGAGGATTTTCGGATTCGACATACATTATTGGACCTCTCCTGTTGAGCGCTTGGCTTTTCACTTGGAGGGTGACCATAGTATCCCCTTCAAGGACGGAGACTTTCTTCCTGATGTTTTGGATAAAGCGACAGTTAAAGAATCTCAATTTATGAAGTGGATGGAGTATAACAGTATTCATTCAGAGGCTCAGAAATATAAATACTGTGAATTTCCTCATCATTTCGTATGGGATAAAACTAAACGTGAATGGCGTCCGAGGAAAGATAAACATTTTGCAGTGGGGCGTATTTATCATGTTCCAATGAATTGAGGAGAATTGTATTACCTCAGGATAATGTTGAATCATGTAGCATGTCCCATGGAATTCAAGGATTTGAGAACTGTAAATCGCGTTGTTCATCCCGATTTCAAATCTGCATGTTACGCTATGGGATTATTAGATGATGACAAGGAATATGTTGATGGAATTATAGAAGCGAGTCATTGGAGGTTGCTCGATAGTCTGAGAAGACTATTTTCTATGTTGCTACTATCTAATAGTATGTCGAATCCGGGAGAGGTATGGGAGAAGACTTGGCACTTATTATCTGATGATATAGGCCTTGTTTGATATGACTATTAATTCAAGGTGCTTATGACTTATGACTTTTCTTAAGTCATTTTTTGATCGTTTGATTTCATTTTTGTCAAAATAAGTCATAAGTTATGTATAAGCCAATTAAAGCACAATTCCTTTATAAGTCATAAGCATTTAGCCAAGTGTTTAAGCCCAAAACACGTATGAACAGTAAAAAAAAATAAAAATAATAATAATAAAAATTAAAAAAAAATAAAAATAATAATAATAATAATAAAATAATAATAATAATAATAATAATAACAATAATAATAGTAGTAGTAGTAGTAGTAGTAGTAATAATAATAATAATAATAATAATAATAATAATAATAATAATAATAATAATAATATAATAATAATATAATAATAATATAATAATAATAATAAAAAAATTAAAAAAAAATTATAAAATAATAATAAAATAATAAAATAATAAAAAATAATAATAATAATAATAATTAAAAAATAATAATAATAAATAATAATAATAATAATAATAATGATAATAATAAAATAATAAATAATAAAATAATAAAATAATACTCCCTCCGTCCCACCTTAGTGTAGACTTCTTTCCTTTTTCGTCCGTCCCCCCTTAGTGTAGACTGCCAAAATTAGAAAGTTTTTTATTATTTTTTATTTTCCCTACCCCACCCACTCATTCTCCATCTTCATTTTCCACCATACAATTTATTCAACCAACCTACTATTCACTCCACTCATTCGCTCTCTTCATTTTCTACCACACATTTTCATTATCTTAATAATATTTCTTAGTTATTGTGCCCACCACCTTAGTCTACACTAAGGTGGGACGGAGGGAGTATTAAATATTAAAATAATAATAATAAAAAAAAATTAAAATAATAATAATAAAATAATTAAAATAATAATAATAATAATAATAATAATATAATAATAAAAAATAATAAATTAAAAAAATAATAATAAAATAAAAAAATAATAAAATAATAATAATAATAATAATTAAAAAAAATAATAAATAATAATAATAATAATAATAATAATAATAATAATAATAATAATAATAATAATAATAATAATAATAATAATAATAATAATAATAATAATAATAATAATAATAATAATAATTATTATTATTATTATTATTATTATAATTATTTTAGTCTTTATAATTTCATTCAGCGCTTTTTCAGCTTATTAATCAAACAGTCATACTTACTTATAACAGCTCATCAGCACTTCAAAAAAACTAAATCAAACAGCATCATTCATCAGCTCATCAGTCATAAGTCATCAGTCATAAGTTATCAGTCATAAGTAATAAGTCATCAGCAGATATCAATAAGCTAAATCAAACGGGCCCATAGAGTACAAGTATCGGAGGATGCACGATAATCCGGGTATTCCGTCTCATGTTTACATATTTGTTTTACAATAAATATCAATTATGATTTTATTTCTACTTTACAGTTATACAATATGATTCTATATATTTATCTATATTAATATATTTATTTTGTTCTTTATAATTTTAGGTTTGAAATTAATTAATGAACAGGTCCAGAATCTTGCTTTGGCGGAAATTGAAAAGTTACTGATCGAGAATTGCATCAGTCTCCATAAATTTAAAGACATGCCTAAACCGGTGGGCAATGTCATTGGTGATGCGATAAATAAGCTCATTCTAGATGAGACATCTTATGACATTGATGAGATGAAAGCTGAGCACTTCAGATTACATCCTCGCCATCACCGAGCAAAAGAGTGTTTATGATAAGATTATGTCTACTTGTTGATCGAGGAAACGGTGGTGTGTTTTTCCTCTATGGTTATGGTGGTACGGGAAAGACCTTCTTATGGAAAACACTGTGTTCTGCATTAAGGAGCAGGAGAGATATTGTTCTTCCTGTTGCTTCCAGTGGCATAGCTTCATTGCTCCTTCCTAAAGGTAGGACCGCGCATTCTAGGTTCGGTATCCCGATACAGGTAAACGAGAGCTCAACTTGCAATAAAATAAAGTCGGGTACGGATGAGGCAGCACTTCTACAGAAAACCAAACTAATTATATGGGACGAAGCTCCAATGGCTCATAAACATTGTTTTGAGGCTCTCGATCGTAGCCTCCGAGATATTATTCGTACATCCGAGGGGAGATATTCCAATAAACCATTTGGTGGTTTAGTTATTGTATTCGGTGGTGACTTGCATGATTTAACTCCGTTGTTCCTAAAGGGAGTAGGCATGATATTGTGCATGCTCCACTCTGTTCATCCAAAATATGAAATGACTGTGAGGTTCTCAGATTGACGCATAATATGAGATTGCAGGTAATTCTTAAATAGCCTTTATTCATCTACTTAAATATTTTTATTTCAATTTAAGTAATTTGTATATATTTAACTTAATGTAGGGTGATTATACTTCTCATAATTCTGAAGAGATAAGAGATTTCGCTCAGTGGCTCTTGAGTGTCGGAGATGGGATTGCCGGTGGAAATAATGACGGGAAAATTGATATTAACCTTCCTGATGATATATTGATTCGAGAGGCTTCAGATCCTATTGCAAAAATAGTCGAATCTATATATCCTGACTTATTGCAAAATAAGGATGTCGAAGAATTCTTCCAGACTAGAGCTGTGCTTGCTCCAACAAATGAGATTGTCGATAACATAAATGATTATGTCATGTCACTCTTTCCGAGAGACGAAGTTGAATATATGAGTTCTGATGCCATTTGTAAGGATGAGGATGATGAAAATGGTGCTGAAGATATATTCTCACCTGAATTTCTAAACACTATCAAGTGTTCTGGATTGGCAAATCACATTATTAAGCTGAAGGTTGGGTGCATAGTAATGCTTTTGAGAAATCTTGATCAAGCTGCTGAATTGTGTAACGACACCAGAATGATTGTCACTCAATTAGGTAAATACAGTAATTTTTTATATACATATAATTTAATACTTAATTTTGTTACATATATGTAGGTAAGCACGTAGTCGAAGCCAAGATGCTTTCGGGAAAGAATGCTGGCATGAAGGTGCTTATTCCTAGAATGATAATGTCTCCGTCAGATGTGACAAAATTTCCGGTAAGATTCCAAAGAAGGCAATTTCCACTTGCCGTTTCTTTTGCTATGACAATCAACAAGAGTCAGGGACAATCTCTTTCCCATGTAGGACTATATCTTTCACAACCTGTTTTCAGTCACGAACAACTTTATGTAGCATTTTCCAGAGTAACCAGCAAGAGAGGACTTAAAGTTATTATTTGTGATTCAGATGCTCAAACATATGACAAGACGCTGAATGTAGTCTACAAGGAAGTTTTCGACAGACTCTGAGAATTTACGTCGCACAATTTGTGGTTAAACAAAAGTATTGCAATTTCTTATTATTTTCTTTGTTTTTATTTTGTTTTTCTTTAAATATATAGGAGATGGAAGAGATTATGTTGACACTTAGGCACACACTATTAAACTCACGCTATTGTAACCATATCTCTTCATCTTCCAAAGTTGTAACACTAAAATCTTAATAATGTTTTTTGGTTAGTCAGGGACCTAACCTCCAGTGGTTTTGTGCCGGCGAGATAGTTGTCTCAAGGGCTTTCCACGTTACATCATGTGTCAACATTTTTTTTCTGTATTAATTATACTCCTAATATCCGCTACATTGATTATTAATTTCGATTTATATTATTACTTAAAAATCAATTAAAACACATAAATAATTATTTACTTAATCAAAAAAAAAATTATTCACCGTCGGGTACCGACGAGTTACTGACTAGTTCCATCAAAAGTAAAAGAGAATTCAATAGAGATATTTTCAAATCAGCTCCATACGCTAAAACACAACGGTATCGAAGGATTTGGAATTGGGTACAAACTACAATACGGAGTATGCTATAACTGTAGTATGCAAAAGTAAAAGGGCAAATTGCAATTTGGTTACCCAACATTTATCAACTGTTGCAATTTGATTTCCAACATTAAATTTTTAGCATTTTCATTCCCCACATTGACATTTTGTCTCAATCTAATGTAAATTTTGTTAAAAAACTAACTCTCGTTAAAAATGTTTGCCACGTATGACACAAATGTTTTTAAAAGGGTAAAATAGTAATAATATAAAAAAAATAATACTAGTAATAAAATAATAATAATAATAATATTCATAAAAGAAAAATAATAATAAAATAATAAAAAAATAATAAAATAAAAATAAATAATAAATAATAAAATAATAATAATAATAATAATAATAATAATAAAAAAAAAAATAAAAAATAAAAAATAAAAAATAAAAAATAAAAAATAAAAAATAAAAAATAAAAAATAAAAAATAAAAAGAATAATAATAAAATAATAATAATAATAAATAATATTAATAATAATATTAATAATAATAAAAATTAAAATAATATTAAAATAATAATAATAAAAAAATCATAATAAAATAAATAAATAAATAAAAATAAAAATAATAATAAAGAATTGAAAGTGGATAGAAGATTAGAGGAGAGAGAATGTAAAAGTTAAAACATGTAACTTTTACCCTCAAATGTAGATTTAATTACAATGTGCCACTAGTAATATCTTTGTAAATATATGGACATTATAAGGGTATAAATGTTCGAAATACTGTTCACATATTTCCATTTATGGAATGGTTCACTTGAAGTGGGACGAACCAAAAGGAAAGTGGCCCACTTGAAGTGGGACGGAGGTAGTATTATTATTATTTTTTATTATTATTATTTTTTTATTATTATTATTTTTTTTATTATTATTATATTATTATATTATTATATTATTATATTATTTTATTATTTTATTATTATATTATTTTATTATTATTTTGTTATTATTATTATTATTATTTTATTATTATTATTATTATTTATTATTATTATTATTTTTATTATTATTATTTATTATTATTATTATTATTTTTAATTATTATTATTATTATTATTATTATTATTATTTTATTATTATTATTATTTTATTATTATTATTTTATTATTATTATTATTATTATTATTATTATATTATTTTATTATTATTATTATTATTTAATATATTATTATTTTTTATTATTTTTATTTTTATTTTATAATTATTATTATTATTATTATTATTATTATTATTATTATTATTATTATTATTATTATTATTATTATTATTATTATTATTATTTTACCCTTTTAAAAACATTTGCGTCACACGTGGCAAACATTTTTAACGAGAGTTAGTTTTTTTAACAAAATTTACATTGGATTGAGACAAAATGTCAATGTGGGGAATGAAAATGTTAAAAATTTAGTGTTGGGAATCAAATTGCAACTGTTGGTAAACGTTGGGTAACCAAATTGAAATTTGCCCAAAGTAAAATTTCACAGAATCGATGTCAAGTTTATCTAGAACTTCTGTTATTATTTCTTCTCGTAGTCGAAGATGAATAGTCGAGATTGATTTCATCAACAACTTCGAAAATGTATGAATGAGATTATTTTGTTGAGATAAACACGAGGGATCCTACAAAATAATCAAATCTAGCTTGTCATCATCCATAGCGTGCAAGATGTAAATTGATCAAATCTTGTTTATAAGATAATAGCATGATAGATTTTTTTATTTTCTTGATATGTCAAATACAATAGAAAGGAAAAGGACTTCGACCGTTGATTTTTCTAGATAATAGTAAGAGAGATTATGAAACATATCTCTTGACTTCGACCGTTGATTTTTCTAGATAATAAATAGTAAGAGAGATTATGAAACATATCTCTTATGTATGAATTTAATGTGCACATTTATCTCTTTGTCCAATGACCATTCACTTACTATACTCACAATATTTTTAATGTGTACATTTATCTCTTTGTAAAGTGACATTCACTTACTACACTCGTGAGGGATTAATTTTTATTTTTAGTGCTGACGGGTAAGTATGTCGCCAAGGAAAGTAAAAATTAGAAATATTTTTTGAAAAGCCAAATTAAGTGGTAATATGTACCTCACGGAACCAAACTTGTACATTTCCAATTTCGAGATACGTAAATCTGCACAAATAAACATGAGAGAGAAAAAATAGCATTTGGATCTCACTCTCACACACCCATTCACTTCGTTTCCCTTCCCTTTCCCCGCTCTCAATAATATTCATCCCCCGCCGGAGAAGAAGAAGAAGAAGAAAAGGCCGCCATGAGAATAAGAAAGAATGCCGGCAAGCTCTCAATTTTTTCACCGTCCTCAAACACACCCACAGGAACCCACTTCATCTGTCAGCTCAATCAATCTCCATGGGATATTATCACTTTCCCTTCTCCTAATTATTCAGATTCATCTTACCTTCTTCCCCTCCACCATTTCCAGGTATTTTAATCCCTCTTTTACTTATACTATCAGATCTGTATAAACCCATCTTAAACCAGTTACTATTCTTGTTGTATTTGTTGCTTTTTCTTTGGTATTTCTTTTAGGGTTTATACTAAAACCTTAAATTTCTCGATTTTTGAACTGTTTCTTGGGTTTAAGAGATTGTTTCTATCATGGGTTTTGTTGGGTTTGATTTATTGTGTTATTATTTTAGCGATTCTTGTAACTAATTTTGGGTTTCTTGGGAATTTTTAGGTGGGCGGAGAGTTTGGGTTTTCTGTAAATGGGAGCTTTGGGAGCTCTACTCACTCTATTGGAGCTAATTATAGGTAAGAAATTACTTATTTCGTCAATTCGTTTAGCGTATTGCTTTACTTGTTTATTGCATGAAACGATAATTATATTAGGGTTTCTATTTTTTGATGCTTGTTTCCTAATATATGTATGCATACATGTTCAATTTGTTGTATTGGGTTAATTTTAAAACATGGGTTCAATTTGTTGTTCCGATTGGTACGTGGGATTGTGTCGGAGCAGTGACGAATCGGTGAGGGCATATAAGGAAAGTGAAGTGAGATTGGATAATGGTAAGGAGTTGGATTTTGATGAGGAAGGAGAAACCCAAGTTGGGTTTAACAATGGAGAAGAAGAAGAAGAAGAGATTGTGTTATGTTGTGAGACAAATGGGAAAGGTTGGCAATGTGGTAAAGTGGTGAAGAAAGGGCACACTATGTGTGCTCGACATATGAAGAAAGGTGTTGTTTCGGAATCAGCTAATAAGTCTACCGAAACAACAACAACAACACCAGTCCGTCGAGGTCGAGGCCGTCCTCGTATCAAGAAAAAAGAACCGACCCCGACCCCATCCAAGGCCCAGGACCCGAATGAGTTCTACTATTATTCAGGGTTCGGGCCTCTATGGGGCAAGAAGAAAGGACCCGGGAGAAGTATTAACTGTGATGCTAATGGTAGCGATCATGCATCGGCTACAAAAGTTGTTCAAAAGAATGAAGAAATTGATTACATGGAGTGTGATGATGATGATGAAGAAGATGAAGAAAATGAAATTGGAAAGAAGAGAGGGAGGAAGAGGATCAAGGCTAGATCATTGAAGTCCTTAATGTGAAGGGGTATGGTGAAATACGCCGTCGTTAAAGACCAAGAAAAAGAATTGCTGCTATTTATTTTGTGTTTGTTGCTGTAATTTTTGCTTTATTTGTAGCTTATAAATTGTTATGTTTTTGTTTCTTGTTTGGGATGTAAATATTTTAATTGATCGCAACATTTGAGATTTGTTTCTGGGTATGGTGAAATACGCCGTCGCTTTGTGGTAGTTCGATCGATTCAAGGGTATTGTAATAATTTTGATATAATCTGTCTATTTATATACTCCCTCCGCCCCGCGAAAAGACAAAAACTTGGCATTTCACGGAAATTAAAGAAAGTGTATAGCGGAGTAAATGATTTGAGTAAAAAAAGTGACGTAGGAAAGAGAAATTGGGTAGGAAATAGTTAGTGTATATTTATTATAATTATTATAAGTGGGTCACACAAATAAATAAGTATTAAAAAGTTTTCATTTTTAGAATGTGTTTTTTTAAATGTGACAGACAAAATAGAAATTTGCGTCTTTTCGAATGGGATGTAGGGAATATATGTAGGGAAATTTGCGTCTTTCAAATATCCCCATTCATGTTTCATTTTTTAGAGTGGTCGCCTTTTGGATGAAGCCAATAAATATTTAGCGAATTTTGGTCACGTGAGACGTGACCAATACCCGTTAAATAATTAATGAATTCATATGGAAGGGTGATGGCTGCAGTTAGGCAAAATCGCCGACTTGATGTTGCTAACCGCAAAAGAAATTCCTAGCCGTTGCTATTGAGACCAGAAAAATATACTCCCACACGACTCAATTTGACAAAAGTATCAATTAATCAAATACAAATTCAAAACAAATCATGATTCATCTTCATTACCCATCAATTATAGATTCTAATACACTTTTAAATTACAATACTCTTCTTCTTCTGAACGATGAAATCTACTTTGGGATTATTTGGACTTACAAATTTTACATTACTCACATTAAGAATTTGGCACTACTTCTACCATATATTCTCACTTTTGGGTGGGTTTGTAATAAGCCGAATAGAACCAAAATATTTGTATTCAGTGAGCCAGTGTGTGATACTTATGTAGCGAATCGAACTTTCGGGCTTAAATCCTTACAATTCAATAGGTACCACAACAATCAAATGATGCGATGACATAATAAAAATTGGGAAGATGTGACGAGCAAACACCGCTCAACGGAGCGCGAGCAACAAAATGGTGCTCAATCTGTCACAATAAAATGTTATAGAAACTAGTCTAGTGGCTATCTCCAATATTTCATATACTCCCTCCATTCTACTTTAGTTGACACTAAACTTTTGGACACAAGATTTATAGAAAAATATGAGAGAGAATTAGTGAAAGGAAATGCTTTGAGTATGAAAAGTAAATATGAGAGATAATGAGTGAGAGGTAAAAGTGAAAATCTGGGAAAAAAAGACGTTTTTCTTAGTGAATAGAAAAAACGTGTTTTTAAATGCACAGTGACATTTTTGTAAATAAATAAAATTTCGTTCGTAGTGACAATTTTGAAAATAAGTGAAACTTCGTGCGCACTGAATCCATGACAACCAAACCTTCTGTATATCAATCTCAAATGATTTTGGATATCAATATTATAAAATTCTGAATATTAATTAACAAGCACATATAAACAATCTATGACCAACAAACTTTTTGAATAACAACCTAAAAGTGTTCTGGATATCAAATTAAAGCATTTTGCATATGAAATAACAAGCACATTTGAAAAAAACATGGAGAACTAACCATCTGGATATCAATTTTAAACGTTTCTGGACATGCGTTCAAGCTGGGATAAGGGAAATTTGGAGGATAAGTCAAATAGAGACTCTTATGTGAAAGAGACTCTATGACTTAGTCCAACCAGTATTCTATAAATTGGGTCTCTACAGGAACCAAGAGATATACAACACGTAATATTTCATATACTCCTCCAGACCGAGAAATACTATCTCTAGCTACCATCGAGAGATTAGGATTTGAGTGTGAAATATATAATCAATATCCATCTTGTGATATTGATTGGACGAGCAAAGCGGGTGGTTGCAGGAACGATCGAGACAATCAAGGGTTCGTAGCACAAGCATAATTCTTCCATAACAACGAGCGTCGGATTTAATCCAACAAGGTAATTCTAGAACTCGTTATGTGATGTATATGTGTATCCATCATTGGTATCAGAGCCTCAAAGCTTGATGCTCACCATTGATGTCTTGATTGCATGTTTTTTTGAATTTTTCGGATCTATTTTTCACCAACTGGGTTTGATGATTTCGAAATTCAAATCTCGTCCGTTTTTTGTGTTTTTGATATCCATGCATAGATAATAATGTGTAGAATAACATACTAAAAATTCATCGAATTCGGCCATGTAAAATTTTGAGTAATTGCAGTTTTAAGTTTCGGAAATTATGTTTTTTTTTTTCGGAATTTTTATGGCCATTTTTGTCACTGTTAAATCCAGATTCAATAAAAATTGTTAACATGAGTCTTGTTCTACTCTGTGAGATCTTTCTATTGCCACTTTAATTGTTTAATTTGAAGTTAAATCAAGAGAGTTATGGTGTTATAAAGATGGATCAGCGAAATACGTTTTTGTCAAAAATCCTACTTTGTTTTGAGAAGATGATGAACAGTAACATGCCTTTTTGCCCACAGCGTAGAACAATAATCTGAGTACATGTTTTTTTGCCCCGAGAGAAATAGGACCAGAATTTTTTGTAAATTTTATAAATGTTTTTTGGATTTAGTTAATGTTTTAATTTGTATGTTAATGCATTCAAAATAAAAATACGGTCCAGAAAATTATGTAAATTTTACTGTACGTTTAATATGTTGTGACAACATGCTGAGATATTTTTCATAATTTGTTTATGACCAGAATATATTTTATGAATTATTGAGTATTCTGCTGAATGATTAATTCAGGAAAAATAGTTTTACTGTCCAGAAAAATATGAAATATTTTCTGTATGTTTAGAATAATGTTATACAGATCAGTATATTTTTCCATAATTTTTTGATGAGCAGTAATCTGTTTCATATATTTTTTGGATTTTTTTTCAAAATATTGCTTTTTAAAAATTTATTTACCAAAATAACATTGTAAAAAACTTAAGTACCAAAATATCATTTTGACTACCAATTCCGGAATTGGTAATTTCGAAATAATGTAATCCAGAATTACCAATTCCGAAATTGCTTCTTTTTTTCTTTTTTTTCAAAACTGAATTTAACAAAATAATATTTCTGTAAATAAAGAGCGATCGCGCCTATAGTAGGGAGCGATGGCGCCTAATGTAATCCGGCGTTACCAATTCCGGATTCCCTTTTTTTTTTTTTTACAAAACTGATTTTAGCAAATTAATATTTTCTGAAAAAAAAATAGAGAGCGATCGCGCCATAAGTGGGGGCGATCGCGCCCAAATGCGTATTTCAAATCCGGAAATGCAAATTCCGGATTTTTTAAAATTGAAATCCGGTATTACCATTTCCGGATTCAAATATTGAAGAGAGAGAGAGAGAGCGAAAGTTGTTCCTTTTTTTCAGATTCAAGGAGAGGAAGAGAGTTTGAGTGCCTGAGAGAAAGAAAGAAAGAAAGAAAGAAAGAAAGAAGGAGAAGGAGAAGGAGAAGGAGAAGGAGAAGGAAAAAGAGTTTGAAAGGGGAAATTTGTTGAAGAAGAAGAGGAAAGTTTTTGAGAGAAAGAGTTTGAAAGGTTAGTTTTATTTTTTCTTTTTATTTGTTTTGAGTTCTTAATTTTAGCCATATAAATTTTCCTAAGAGTTTATTTGTGCATTTTTATATAATTTGTTGTTAAAACTATTATGATTTATTTACCTAATTGTAATCGTCAATGAATTAAACAATTGTAATTCAATTTTAGCCTAGTTAGGATTTTCTTAAGTTAGGTTTAAAATCAAGTGCTTGTTAAAATTAGTTTGACAAACTTGTTGCAATTTTTCTAATTAATTATTAATTTTTAAGTGTTAAATTTAAGATTTGAGCTTAAATATAGCAAAACTTTAAGTCCCATTTAAATTTAATTACTATTTAATTTATGTGTTTCAGATGAATCAACATGAACAACAACCCTTTATTGTTCCTGGGCCAATCGATCCACATGTATTGACTTCTCAGGAGACACATAGATCTAACTATATTTGGGATGGACAACAGTTAACCAATTTAAGACCTAGGCGTGTCACAGAGCTTCCAGCTAGAGTTGATTGGAGGATAGAAAATAAGCTTATAAATGCTGAATTTTATGGAGTATATTTATTAGGTCATTTACAATATGATTGGCACTTGATTGAGGCTTTGATTGAGAGATGGCATCCAGAGACCCACACCTTTCACTTACCTGTAGGGGAGATGACCATCACCTTAGAGAATATTGGTATGTTGTGTGGTCTTCATGTAGACGGATTGGCTGTGACTAGTTCAGAAACTAGTAGGAGAAAGGGGGAATGGGTTGAGATTGTTGAGGAGTTATTTGGGGTTACAATATCTCCTGCAGACATCAAAAAAGGTGGAATGGTGTCTATGAGATGGTTCTAGATCACTTCCCTTTTTTCGATCAGCTTCCCAATAATGCATCCGAGTATATGATTGAGACATATACTCGAGCCTATATTTTTCTGTTATTGGGGTCATACATTATGCCCGACTCGTCTGATAACCTAGTGAAGTTGATGTACCTCTCACTTCTTAGGGAAATAAATAATATTGGTGAGTACAGTTGGGGTAGTGCAGCGTTGGCCTTCTTGTATAGGGAGATATGTGTAGCATCTCAGCACGATTCGAAAGGGTGTGGTGGCTTCATGACCATTGTACAGGTATGTCAATTATATTTGATTACATTATGCTAGTGGACTTAATATGTTTTGTACGTAATGACAAATTCTTTTATAGCTTTGGGCATGGGAGAGGTTGTTATGTACACAACCTAGGAGACATACAGAAATAACACTTAATGGGACATTACCAGTGGGTTGCAGGTATATTTCAATTACTTCATTTTGTAAATGATCTGTTTTGTATTTTATCACTTTTTTACTCATTATTTTTTATGTCAATTGTTTCATATGTAAGTGGAAGGGTCCATTGTCGTATACTTCTGTGACTGCCCATAACCTGCAAGGCTACCGAGATCAATTGTCATATATGAACGAGGATCAGGTTGTATGGCAGCCATACAACGGTGTGATAGCTCCGAATTCTTTTGTCTTCGAGGCAAGCTATATGGAGGGCGAAAGGTGCCCCTCATCCGCTGAGAGGGTTGAATAGCACTTTCCAGATCGCGTAATGCGACAGTTTGGGATGGTTCAAGGTGTGCCTGATGACTGCGACACTAGTTTGGACTTGCATCGGATTAGTCGGCGAGGTCGGTCAGCCATTAACTGGATGCAAGAACATGGTCCGCACATAGAAACGTGGAATGAACGAGCGATTAATGTCGTTGATGGAGAGTATGGTGAAGTGGATATGAGTTACAGTCATCCTTATATGAGATGGTATAGGAGTATTACTCGATCGTTCATCCATAATTCGTCTCATGTGGAGGGACTAGGGTTCAGGCCACGTGCAACTAGTTTTGAGGGTGTGGTAAGTTATATAGTACATACAATGCTTTTACAAAAAAAACTAACCATTTTTTTTCTGTATTAATTAATTTAGTTAATTATTTTGAACAGATTCAATGTCTTCAAGGGATGCACATATACAACGAGAATGTCGCATCCTTGGAAGAACTGCGCAATTACAACCGTCAATATATCAGAAACACATTGACAGCTATTTGGGAGCAGGAACGACTGGAAGCCCAAGCTCCCCCTCCAATGGTTGATCATACTGCTGAAAAGGAGCCACAAAGGCAAAATCGGGTTCGTAGACGTGGCCGATACCAGCTGGAGGATGAGCCAGAGATGGAGGATCAATACGATGAGATGCATCAGTTTGACTTCACTCCGACAGGATCGGGTAATTCTTTTACAGAATTGATGAATCAGTTTGGTTTCACGCAACCGCCTGAGATCCCTTCTTCTAGCAATTATACTCAGACTCCTGAGCAGGCATTCGGGATTCCGAGATTTAGGCCTAGTTTTCATTTGCCTCGTGTGCAGTTTTCAGAAAATCCATCTGGATCATCCTCATCTTCATCTCAACAATCTAGATCAGGTGGTCGTCATGTACCGAGGAGAGGGAGTAGGATTCGCAATCCTCCTCTTGAATTTACCCCGTCTGATTATCCTTGACGGGTATCCTACGTGATCGGGATGTGGTCAATTTTCCCTCATACTTATTCTTTTATTATTGTTATTAATATTAAATCACAAGTTTTAGATTATAGTTTTTGTTAAGTTTCTGTTAAATTTTGTACTCTATATGTCTTTTTTTAATAAAGATTACTATTTGAAAACTAACTGGAAATTCTGAAAAACTAACCGGAAAACGTTAAAAAAATGACTGGAAATTCTAAAAAACTAACTGGAATTCTGAAAAACTAACTGAAAACGTTAAAAAACTGATGGAAATTCTAAAAAAAAAACTAACTGAAAACGTTAAAAAACTGATTGGAATTTCAAAAAAGTGGAACGGACAAGAGAGCGATCGCTCCATAAATATCGGGCAATCGCGCCTACTGTAATCCTGTATTGATAATTTCAGATTTTATTATTTTTTTTAATTGGAAAAACAATAATGCAGAGGTCGAGTGATCACCCCAATAATACGAGCGGTCGCCCTCTTTTTACAGAGAAAAGGCGCGATCGCTCCCTAATTACCGGGCGATCGCCCCCTATGCGGATTTCCCAAGAACACAGTTTTATCAAAAAACCCTCCCCTCTCTCAAACAAAAAACCCTTCTCTATCCTATCACCCAGCCGCCCACTTCTCTCTCTCTCTCTCTCTAAAATTTTATCCCTCAAATCTCAAAATCAATCACTTTCAACCACAAAATCAACCAACCAACCAGTTTCAAAACTTCATTCAAGGCTAAGAGGTGTATTTGGAAGAGGCAAAGGGTGAGCATTTGATTTTGAAGGCGAAAATGCCGGCCAAATTCCGGCATAATTCTGGCCACTCCCAAGTAAGCTTCTTCAAATCGGTATTTTTGAGGATAAAGCTCAACAATTCTTTGAGCTATACATATCAAAGTCCTTCAACCCGGAGAGGGAATTTGATTTTGAAGGCTTGTATGTCGAAAACTATGTTAACCTATACAATTGGCAAAAGTTGGGGAGTAAGCCCACAAACTTTGGAGTGGGGCTTTTAGTAAAAGAATTTTATGCCAATGTTTTTGAAATGGGGAACACGGTGGTGTCATCTGTGCGGGGAGTGCAGGTAAACTACTCCAGGGAGGTGATTAATCAATATTACGGGTTAGCCTCCGACATAGAGGAGGATGGGTGTGAGATGGAGAGGATTGGGAAAAATTTTAAGGAGAATTTGTATGTGCTAGCTCCGACTTTCGGGGAAATTGACCCGAATTCTGTGAAGAAGGGTACTATTATAAAGGCCCGGGACATGGACGATTGGACGAAGGTGCTTCATAGATTTATTTGTGAGAGGATCCTCCCCTCCTCGCATTTTAATGAGGTGAATTGGAGGCGTGCATTTCTAATGCACATGGTTGTTCAAGGAAAAATATTTGACTTGGGGAAAATAATCTCTAATGAGATATGGCACATAGCTAAGGGTATGGCCAATACCAACTACAATTTCCCGTTGTTGATCACAGCCCTGATAGCGAGAGCGGGATTCAACGTGACCCGATGGAACAAGGACATTAGAACAGGTCTTAAGATCAACAAGTTCACCCTCACCACTAAATGTCAGAATGAAAAGAGAGGTGCGAGAGGTGCGGGGTCATCTAGGGGACGTGTAACGATCCTAACCCTAGGCACAATTTTAGAATAATATTATATGCTTTTAATATTATAGTTATTATTATGTGTTCATTTTTATATGCTTGATTTCTTGCATTAGATAAAATTATAGGGAAATAAAATAATGTTCTAGGAAAATATAAAAATAAGAAATAGATAAGGTGTAAGAGGAGGTTAAAATGGGTAAAATAAATAATGGGAATTAAAAAGGGGCTTTCATTTTAATGGTTGAAAGCCTTGGATTTAAAATGTTAGGGTGGGGGGACCATCCTCCCTAATTCACTCTTCTTTCCCTCAATAGTCAACAAACCACCATACCTCCCATACTCTTCTCCTTCCCCTACCCATACTTCTCCTATTCACCTCCCTCATCCTTTTCATTTTACTCTTACCATTCTCCATGGAAAGAGCCTTTGTGAAAGCCTCCATTTCTTAAACTCCTACCAAGATCATTTCTTGTCCATTTTTAAATCCAAGTGTCCTTTTGTGAGTGGTTCATCTCAAGGAGTTGATCAAGCCTAGAAAAGCTTCATTTCATCTTGTATTGGCTAGGTGAGTTGTTATGATTTCCTTTCTCCTAAATGTTCATAACTCTTGAATGTGATTTTTGTTCTTATGAAGTTTGTTTCATGCCTTGGAAACCTTATATGAGTTGGATGATGGGTAAATGGATTAGGTTGAGGTTAATGTTCTTGGAAGATGATCTAGAGGGTAAAATGGGTGCAATGGGTAATGATAAATCATTTAGAATTACTTTATTTTGGGTTTGTACGATTTAGGATGAACTTGGTAAGGCTAGAAATTCCTTTGGTGTTCTTGAGTAGAAGGAAGATTTAAAAAGGAAAAGAAAAGTGTAAAAAGGGGAATTGGGAAATCTGGGTTGCTGGAAAAAGCCCTTGGGCGGTCGCCCATGGGAGCTTGAGCGGCCGCCCATGTGGGCAGAAACCTTGGCTCCTTAGGAAAGCTTCTTGGGCGGTCGCCCATGTTAGGGTGTGCGGTCGCCCACCTTAGCAGAAACTTAGGTTCCCTTTGAAAACCCTCTTGGGCGGTCGCCCAAGAGGTATGGGCGGTCGCCCAAGACCCCAGAAACATAACTTTAAATCTGAACCAGAATTTGTTTAGCAATCTTGTTTGGTCACTTATAGATTGTGACTCCCACTTGGTAAATTGAGTTTGAGCCTTCATAGAGACTATGTATTAATGTATAATGACCTTGTAGGATGGATTGATGATACTTCCTTGCCTTACTTGAGTTCATATACATTGTTTATATTATGCATAGTGTATTGAATAAATGCTGCACTATGATATTGGTTGGACATGAGTATATTTTACCATGTTGCTATATTGTTATCCCTTTTTGTGGATTATGTTTCAAGTAACTATTATGTGCTTGATATTTGTTAATCAGCTGATGTTGAGGGTATAACATAATACGATCAATTATGGAAGTGTGACCTAATGTGATCGGATTATGTTATATCTGTGACCGTCCCCTCCTGTGGCCACAGGTCGGGGTATAGCATCTGTAGTGAGCCAAAAGCCTTACAGAGTTGCTACTATCTTATTTGGTTCCCTGAAAAACGGGTCTTATAAGATGTGAGTATTGCTTAAGCAGCTCACTGTAAGATTGGAGTATTATTATACCCAATGTTGTACGACTACTGTTCAGACGGGAAACGGTAAACCAAGGTAATGGAATGTGTTTACAGCTTTCCCAATGTGTTATGTGCGAATGGTTTTGTGTTGCATTTATCTGGCATATTGCTGCATTAATAATAGCTTGCTGAGATATATTCTTACCCCTCTCCCTTTAATGTTTTTAGATCCCGAGACAGGAGGACCGGCCAAGTAAGGGCGGAAAGGAGTTTGGCAGTGAGCTTTTGGGTATTGTCGGGGTACGTTAGGTTGGCGTAGAAATTATATTTTGTTATAAATCCTTTATGGAGTTTGTAATTATAAACTTTACATTTCTATGTTAAAACCAATATCTTTTGTAACTAAACAGGTGAATGTTTTCAAAGTTGGTCAACTCCTCCTTCAAAGTGGAGAGGAGTGGAGTTATTTTGAAATGACAATGTTAATGATGTTTAAGTTTGAAGTTTAATTCAAAGTTTTTAAAAAAGTCTAGTAACTTTGGGGTAGTTTGGGGACGCTCCAACTCGGGACACGTGTAGGTTTCGGGTCGGGGTCCTCACAGTTGGTATCAGAGCTCGGTTAGAGTTCTCGGGTAGAGTCTAGCTGAGTGAGAGTGTATGATAACTGACGTCGAGTGTTTAATGCAGGAGTTTGTTATAATGGCGGGAAATGATGGTGATCAGAATCGGGCTTTGGGTGATGTTGGTAATCCGAATGCCGAAATGATGGATATGTTCCGAGTGTTTCTTCAGAATATGGCAAATCAGAATCAAGGTAGGGGACAACAACAACCCGAAGGTAGGCAAGGGCACCATGGTCTAGAGAAGTTCGTGAAGATGTCTCCTCCTAGCTTCAGCGGGGATCCGGATCCGGTAAAGGCGGAGAGTTGGCTTGAAGCGATGAACAAGATTTTCTTGGCTATGGAGAGTTCGGATGCAGAAAAGGTGAGATGTGCCGTTTTCAAGTTGGAAGGACCCGCGGAGCACTGGTGGCAGGTAGTGAAGGATGGTTGGGACCGGGATTTGACACCGCAGACTTGGGAAAATTTCACACGTAAGTTCCGGGATCACTTCGTTCCGATGGTGACTAGAGATAAGAAAGAGGTTGAATTTCTGAAATTGGAGCAAGGGACAATGTCTATAGCACAATATTCAGTAAAGTTTACGGAGTTGGCCCGATATTGTCCTCATTTGGTACCGGATGAAGAGAGGCATATCTACAGGTTTGTGAAAGGCTTAAGGGTAGAGTTCCGGAAGCAGCTTTTGACTCATGACTTCGCCAACTTCCAAGCGGCTGTGAACATGGCGTATCGGATTGAGAATGACATAGAGGAGCATCGTGGTAAAAATGAAGGCGGAAACAGAAATAGATTCCAAGGTCAAGGTTCGGGACGTAATGTAGGGCGCCCAAGGACATTCACTCCGGAGCAAATCGAGGAGGAAACGTAGCGGCTCTGGCAAATCGTTCGACTTCCGGTCAGTTTGGGACAACGTGTGGATATTGCAAGAGGCAAGGGCATTCGGAGGACAAGTGTTGGAGCAAGCAAGGCAAGTGTTTGGAGTGTGGGTCGACAGGCCATTTCCGGAGGAATTGTCCCAAGTGGCAGAGTAAGCAAGCTTCGGATAGTGGTCAAGGGGGACAAGGTAGTGGTGTGAAGAGAGATGTTGATGGGAAACCCAAAGATAGAGTCCAAGGTCGAGTGTTTGCCTTGGGTCGAGGAGAGGTCGATCCTAATGCTGTCATTAGAGGTATAGTTCCTGTCTCAGGAGTTAAGGCCCGCATTCTTATAGATCCCGGGTCTTCCCATTCATTTGTGGCATCTCATTTTGCATTCTCATTGCACATTTTGCCTGAATCTATGCCTTATGTGTTGGAGGTCTCTACTCCTATGGGAGAGTGCCTTGCATCTTCTCTGATATATCGTGGTTGTGATGTGACTATATGTGGGCATGTATTGCCGGTGGATTTGGTCGAGTTACCAATTCGTGATTTTGATGTGATCCTTGGGATGGATTGGTTGAGTCAGTGTCATGCTTTGGTAGACTGTCGTAGAAAACGAGTCTCATTTGCTATGCCTGATGTGCCTACTTTTATATTTGATGCGGATAAATCTATGTTTGGTTTACATGTTATTTCCGCCTTAAAAGCTAGAAAGATGCTATCTAAGGGGTGTGCGGGTTACTTGGCTTATGTGGTAGATTCCAATAAGAAGTCCCCCGAGTTAGCTCATGTCCCGGTTGTGAATGAGTTTAGTGACGTGTTTTCTAGTGAGTACTCTATGCCTCCGGATCGTGAGGTAGAGTTTTGTATTGACTTAGTACCCGGTACCACCCCTATCTCTAAAGCACCCTATAGAATGGCTCCGGCCGAGTTAAAAGAGTTGAAAGTCCAATTGCAAGAATTGCTAGACCGGGGTTTTATTCGCCCTAGTGTGTCTCCGTGGGGAGCACCGGTTCTATTTGTTAGGAAGAAGGATGGTACCTTACGATTATGTATAGATTATCGTTTGTTGAACCAAGCCACTATAAAGAATAAGTATCCTCTTCCGCATATAGATGATTTATTTGACCAACTCCAAGGTTCCGTTATCTACTCAAAACTTGATTTGAGAAGCGGATACCATCAGTTGAAGATTAGGCCGGATGATATTGCCAAAACAGCTTTCCGAACTAGATATGGTCACTATGAGTTTGTTGTGATGCCGTTCGGGTTGACTAATGCTCCAGCTGTGTTTATGGATATGATGAACCGTGTCTTCAAGCCTTATCTTGATAGTTTTGTGGTGGTCTTCATAGATGACATCCTCGTGTATTCTAAGTCCCGGGAGGAGCATGAAAATCATTTGAGGATTGTTTTGTCAGTTCTTCGGGAGAAGCAGTTGTATGCCAAGTTCAGCAAGTGTGAGTTTTGGCTTGAGCAGGTTTCTTTCTTGGGGCATGTAGTGTCGAGTTCGGGAATTTCTGTGGACCCTTCAAAAATTGAAGTCGTGGTTAATTGGAAGCAACCTTCGACTGTGACTGAGGTTCGTAGTTTCCTTGGTTTGGCAGGGTATTACCGAAGGTTTATTGAGGGGTTTTCTCGGATTGCGACTCCATTGACTAGGTTGACTCGGAAAGATGTATCATTCGTATGGGATTCTAAATGTGAAGAAAGTTTCAGCGAGTTGAAGAAGAGGTTGACGACGGCTCCTGTTCTTACTCTTCCGGATGGTTGTGAGAATTTTGTGATCTATAGTGATGCCTCGAAGGCGGGTTTGGGTTGTGTTCTAATGCAAAATGGGAAAGTTATTGCGTATGCCTCTAGGAAGTTATCACCGGCGGAACATAATTACCCTACTCATGATATGGAATTGGCGGCGATCGTGTTTGCGTTACATAAATGGAAGCATTACCTTTATGGGGCGAAATTTGAGATATTCACCGATCATAAGAGTTTGAAGTACTTATTTACCCAAAAGGAGTTGAACAACCGACAAAGAAGATGGTTAGAGTTTTTGAAGGATTTTGATTGTGTGATTTCTTATCATCCGGGGAAGGCCAATGTAGTGGCGGATGCGATTAGCCGAAAGGTGTATGTGACAGCTTTGAGTTCCCGAGAATTAAAGGGTGAGGTAATCATTGCGAATGTTAGAGCCGTTCCTACATTGTATGGAGATTTGAAGGAAGCTCAACAAGGTGATCCGGAGTTGAAGAAAATTTTAGATCAAGTGCAAGATGGGAAATCCAGGGAATTTGCGTTGAATAAAGATGGAATTTTAATCTTCCAAGGGAGAATTTGCGTTCCTTCATCACCGGAAATCAAGAGGCGTGTCTTAGAGGATGGCCATAAGTCCAAGTTTGCGATTCATCCGGGTAGTACCAAAATGTATCAAGACTTGAAGCGTGGGTATTGGTGGAATGGAATGAAGAGGGAAATTGCGGACTATGTTTCTAAGTGTTTGACTTGTCAACAGATTAAGGCTGAACATCAGAGACCGGCGGGACTACTTCAACCATTGGATATTCCGGAATGGAAATGGGAAGGGATCTCGATGGATTTCGTTTCAGGTTTGCCTCTTACTGCTAAGAAGATGGATGCTATTTGGGTTATTATGGATAGATTGACAAAGTCGGCTCATTTTCTTTCGGTATCAACCAAGTTTTCGTTAGAGAAGTTAGCTCAGTTGTATATGAAGGAGATTGTGAGACTTCACGGGGTTCCGGTTAGTATTGTTTCTGACAGAGATCCGAGGTTTACATCTAGATTTTGGAGAGCATTGCATGAAGCCTTGGGTTCTAAATTGTGTTTCAGTACGGCGTTTCATCCTCAAACCGACGGTCAGTCCGAGAGAACTATTCAGATACTTGAGGATATGTTACGGGCTTGTGTGATGGATTTCCAATTGTCATGGGAGGATCATCTACCTTTAGTGGAGTTTGCCTACAACAACAGTTATCAGTCTAGCATTGAGATGGCTCCGTATGAAGCGTTGTATGGTAGGAAGTGTCGATCTCCGATGTGTTGGGACGAGGTTGGTGAAGCGAGACTTTGGGGCCCGGATTTGGTTCGAGATTCTACGGAGAAGATCAAGGTAATTCGGGATAGATTGAAGACAGCTCAGAGTAGACAGAAAAGCTACGCCGACAATAGAAGGCGGGATTTATCTTTTCAGGTGGGCGACTTTGTGTTCTTGAAGGTCTCTCCGAGGACGGGAATCAAAAGGTTTGGTAATAAGGGTAAATTGGCTCCGAGGTTCGTTGGTCCGTTTGAGATTTTAGAGAAGATTGGGGATTTGGCTTATCGGTTGGCATTACCTCCGTCTCTTTCCTTACTCCATGATATTTTCCATGTTTCTATGTTGAGGAAGTATTGTCATGATCCTTCTCATATCTTGAGTTCTCCTCCCGATGATGTCCAAGCGGACATGTCTTATGTTGAAGAACCGTTAAGAGTTTTAGAATTCCAAGTTAAGGAGTTGAGAACTAAGAGTATCCCTATAGTGAAAGTCCTTTGGAAGAATCATACCGTTGAGGAAGCAACGTGGGAGCTAGAGTCGGAGATGAGAGCGAAATACCCCTGATTATTTGAAAATTCAAGTAAGCCTTTTTAAAATTCGGGACAAATTTTCTTTAAGGGGGGGTGAGTGTAACGACCCTAACCCTAGGCATAATTTTAGAATAATATTATATGCTTTTAATATTATAGTTATTATTATGTGTTCATTTTTATATGCTTGATTTCTTGCATTAGATAAAATTATAGGGAAATAAAATAATGTTCTAGGAAAATATAAAAATAAGAAATAGATAAGGTGTAAGAGGAGGTTAAAATGGGTAAAATAAATAATGGGAATTAAAAAGGGGCTTTCATTTTAATGGTTGAAAGCCTTGGATTTAAAATGTTAGGGTGGGGGGACCATCCTCCCTAATTCACTCTTCTTTCCCTCAATAGTCAACAAACCACCATACCTCCCATACTCTTCTCCTTCCCCTACCCATACTTCTCCTATTCACCTCCCTCATCCTTTTCATTTTACTCTTACCATTCTCCATGGAAAGAGCCCTTGTGAAAGCCTCCATTTCTTAAACTCCTACCAAGATCATTTCTTGTCCATTTTTAAATCCAAGTGTCCTTTTGTGAGTGGTTCATCTCAAGGAGTTGATCAAGCCTAGAAAAGCTTCATTTCATCTTGTATTGGCTAGGTGAGTTGTTATGATTTCCTTTCTCCTAAATGTTCATAACTCTTGAATGTGATTTTTGTTCTTATGAAGTTTGTTTCATGCCTTGGAAACCTTATATGAGTTGGATGATGGGTAAATGGATTAGGTTGAGGTTAATGTTCTTGGAAGATGATCTAGAGGGTATAAAATGGGTGCAATGGGTAATGATAAATAATTTAGAATTACTTTATTTTGGGTTTGCACGATTTAGGATGAACTTGGTAAGGCTAGAAATTCCTTTGGTGTTCTTGAGTAGAAGGAAGATTTAAAAAGGAAAAGAAAAGTGTAAAAAGGGGAATTGGGAAATCTGGGTTGCTGGAAAAAGCCCTTGGGCGGTCGCCCATGGGAGCTTGAGCGGCCGCCCATGTGGGCAGAAACCTTGGCTCCTTAGGAAAGCTTCTTGGGCGGTCGCCCATGTTAGGGTGTGCGGTCGCCCACCTTAGCAGAAACTTAGGTTCCCTTTGAAAACCCTCTTGGGCGGTCGCCCAAGAGGTATGGGCGGTCGCCCAAGAGGTAAGGGCGGTCGCCCAAGACCCCAGAAACATAACTTTAAATCTGAACCAGAATTTGTTTAGCAATCTTGTTTGGTCACTTATAGATTGTGACTCCCACTTGGTAAATTGAGCTTGAGCCTTCATAGAGACTATGTATTAATGTATAATGACCTTGTAGGATGGATTGATGATACTTCCTTGCCTTACTTGAGTTCATATACATTGTTTATATTATGCATAGTGTATTGAATAAATGTTGCACTATGATATTGGTTGGACATGAGTATATTTTACCATGTTGCTATATTGTTATCCCTTTTTGTGGATTATGTTTCAAGTAACTATTATGTGCTTGATATTTGTTAATCAGCTGATGTTGGGGGTATAACATAATACGATCAATTATGGAAGTGTGACCTAATGTGATCGGATTATGTTATATCTGTGACCGTCCCCTCCTGTGGCCACAGGTCGGGGTATAGCATCTGTAGTGAGCCAAAAGCCTTACAGAGTTGCTACTATCTTATTTGGTTCCCTGAAAAACGGGTCTTATAAGATGTGAGTATTGCTTAAGCAGCTCACTGTAAGATTGGAGTATTATTATACCCAATGTTGTACGACTACTGTTCAGACGGGAAAAGGTAAACCAAGGTAATGGAATGTGTTTACAGCTTTCCCAATGTGTTATGTGCGACTGGTTATGTGTTGCATTTATCTGGCATATTGCTGCATTCATAATAGCTTGCTGAGATTTATTCTCACCCCTCTCCCTTTAATGTTTTTAGATCCCGAGACAGGAGGACCGGCCAAGTAAGGGCGGAAAGGAGTTTGGCAGTGAGCTTTTGGGTATTGTCGGGGTACGTTAGGTTGGCGTAGAAATTATATTTTGTTATAAATCCTTTATGGAGTTTGTAATTATAAACTTTACATTTCTACGTTAAAACCAATATCTTTTGTAACTAAACAGGTGAATGTTTTCAAAGTTGGTCAATTCCTCCTTCAAAGTGGAGAGGAGTGGAGTTATTTTGAAATGACAATGTTAATGATGTTTAAGTTTGAAGTTTAATTCAAAGTTTTTAAAAAAGTCTAGTAACTTTGGGGTAGTTTGGGGACGCTCCAACTCGGGAAACGTGTAGGTTCCGAGTCGCGGTCCTCACAGGACGTCAGGTTAAAGATGATGATGATGATGATGATGATGAGGAGGAGGAGGAGGAGGAGGAGGATGAGGCTGAGGAATGGCGAGCAGACCCGACCGAGGGTGTTTATTTTCTGTCACAACAGGTTGGCTCCCTGGAGAGTCAGATGGGACAGCTATCCACCCGCATGGATGCGGAGATTGAGGCGACCCAGGCTTGGAGGGCACATCAGACTTTTCAATTAGAGGAGCAGACTCGGTTGCTCCAGACTCTGCTAAGACGGATGCCACCAGCACCGGGAAGTGGCTCGAGCCATGGTGGCCCGTATTGAATAGTTTCATAGTTTGTTTTCAAATTTTAATTTTTTTTGCAATTTCAATTTAGTGAATCTGTTTGTTAAATTTTAAACCTCGTTGTTAATTTCTTTGTTAGTGGTTAATTACTTCTTTAATGATCCGAATCTTGATGTAATTATACTTATTCTATGATTTATGCGAGTTCTAAACATTTATTATTGTTTGATTATACTTTTTTATTTATTAGCCAGAAGAAAGTTCAAAATGGTCCTATTTTGGATTGAACAAAATACTTATGCATTTGTGCTAGTTAATTATATAGAAGCAAATATTACATAAACAAAATTAAATATTTATTTAGAAAAAAAAGATATAATAGTAAATATACGTTCAAATCCGGCACTGCCAATGCCGATCTTATCTTAACTGACAAATCTGGCACTGCCAATGCCGAATTTATCTTAACTTGCAAATCCGGCACTGCCAATGCCGGATTTATCAAATCTATATTTCCCCTTTAAAAGAAAGTATCATTTTCATTATAACATGCTTCATACAAAACCCAAAAATGGATCCTAGTCTCCCCCGCCATTCCAATCGACGTCCTCATTCCTCCGGCCAAACATCTACCCCTCAACCCTCTCACCTCTCTTAAATAAATCTCTCTCAACCCTCTTCAGAGCGTCTGATTCTTGGTCCTGCTGGTCTAGTGCAGGCCGCGATGCGCAAGAAAAACCTCGATCGTCAGAGCGTTTCCTCTCAGGAACCTCTGATTCTGACTCAAGAGTATGTTCGGAGAGCAATTGAAGATCCCGTGGAGGATAAAGATTTCCAGCGCAGTCCTTGGCTCTCCGCACTTGAACTGCTCAATGGCGATGGTATGATTCCTGCTACCCCTTTCAATACTATCAAGGGTGGATGTATCAATTTTGATATGATAAATGTTGTTGTTGCTGTTGTCAAGACCATCACACGAAATGAATTTGGTGACGCTATGGTGACTTTGAAGGTTAGCATATGAGTTTTGTATGTTTTCTAGCATGATTAGTATGTGTCTTATCTTACTAATTAAGGTAAAATTGATAGAATCCTACGGGAACAATAGGTGCTTCAATTCATCATAAGGTGTTTTTTGAGAGTGAGTTCGCTAATGACATATCTGTTGGTTCTGTTATGATACTTCATCAGGTATGATGTATTAAAAATGCAACAACTGGAACCTAGTATTATTATTTCCATCTAATCATGTTGTTTTGTAATTTTTAGGTTGTTGTTTTCTCCCCCTCACGTAAAGCATATTATCTCAACATCACACTCCCCAATGTATTCAAGGTAAAATTGTTAGGATCCTACTATGACTGAGTGATTGTTAAACAAATGACATTAGTTTATTTGCGTTGCATGTATTCCATAAGGATTTCATCCCTTCTGATTTTCCATGAAGGGGTTTATCATGTCACCTGGAAGTGGTTACTAAATATTTTGTTTGATTGATGTAATAGTTGTTGAACTTGTAATTTCTATCCTATGTGATCGGGATGTGATCACTAATTCGAACTATTTGTTTTAATGTTATTTCAGTTTTTTATAAATTATTTGCTACAATATGATACATTTATAATGTGAGACGAAGGAACAATACTTTAACCCAAAACAATTAATCTCATCCAAACTTCAACTTAGTCAACAACGTATAGTCAAAAAACGTATGCCTTCTTTTTCTATGGGGTACGGTCGCCCCGCTTACAGGTGCGATCGCCCTAAGGGTGCGATCGCTTCTCTTTATGGCGCGGTCGCCCCTTTTTTCCAGTGACTTCGCGTGATCGCGCTCATGAAATCGCGCGGTCGCCCCATTTGTATGAAATACTGACATTGACATTGCCCAAATCAACTCCTCTAATTCTACTAAAATACCAAAACAACACTCTTTTTGGCCCATTTGATCGTTTCAAGTTCCACAACTACAACTATATTTGATGACATATTCCACCAAAAGTTGAATATATTACAAGTTCAATATATTACAAGTTCGAATAAAACAACAATACTTAAAAGTTCAAGTACATAAATTAAGAACTAAAAATACAAATAACAATTAACTCTTACTGCCTAAGAGTTGGACACCTCCTTCGCGTGTAACCTTCTACCTTGCAAATCCCACAACGATTCTTTTTTTTTTTTTTGCAACTTGCCAATTCATAGAGTTTCTAAATCGCCTTGACTTGGGTCTCCCTTGCTTCTAGTCACGTCGATGGTCCGGTTTAGGGTAAAAACGTGGGACAATATGATCTACATTCCAATAGGCCTCATTGTGGATTGGATGAAAAGAGCAACTCCACGTCTTGTAGTACGAGCCAATGTTGTAAAAAGGATGAATATAACTCATACCATCGACACTTTGCGTTTTGAAACACGCAAGAACATGTGAACAAGGGTAATGATATTGCATCCATTTGCCACAAGTGCATGCTCGATCACCCAATATCACAACTTGAATGTGTCCACCTTTGTCACCACGTACCCTGGTCGTCACACTATAAATACCCACATACGTAGTATTAAACCTTGTGACGTGATGATACCCAGCCTTAGTCAAGTTGTATCGGTATATTCGATCGATTCTCTCACTGAATTGTAGCGTGGCATTTGGTGGTGGGATGCCATTAGGATCTCCCCATAAATCACTAATTGCTTTAGTGAGTCTATCTTGAAAGTATGCCACACACCTATAGAATGAGGTCTCAGCAACTGCTGAAATAGGCATCCCCCAGGATCCTTTCATAACGCCATTAAAAACTTCAGACAAATTAATAGTCTTAATGCTGTACCTATATCCACCATCGTGAGCTATTGTCCACTTTCTAGCATCCAAGTGCTCAAACTATTTAGTTGCCTCAGGGTTGATGATATGAATTTGCCTCAGATAGCATTTAAGCTTTCTATCTTAGGTGGTGCTAACAGCACGCCAAAAAAGATCTTTCAATCCAACGCCCTTGTGAGCTTTAAGAAAATTAGCTCGCAAGTGCAACATGCACCATCTATGGATAACATTTCGTGGCCAGTTGGCATTGTCTCCAACCGTGGAAAGGATGCCATTATGCCGATCAGATATCAAGCAAACTTCACGATCCTTAACAATATGTTTTCAAAGAAGATGCAGAAACCAACACCAGTTTCGGTAGTCCTCTTTTTCAACAATAGCGAATGCGAGAGGAAGTTGACTATCATTTGCATCAACACGCATGGCAATAAGAATAACCCTTCTATATCTTCCATGCAGGAATGTGCCATCAATAGAAATAACAGGACGACAATGAGAGAATGCTTCCACACAAGTGCCAAATGCCCAGAACACACGATCAAACATACCTAAAGCACCGGGAGAAGGAGGATCAGAATGTTCCACAATGGTTCCAGGGTTCCACTTTTGGATGGCTGCTAACAAACGTGGCAATCTTATGTAAGGTTCTTCCCAGTCTCCATATGCCTCTGCAATAGCTTTTTGTTTGCCACACCATGCCTTTCTATTTGAAACTTCCTTCCCATGGGCTTTTTTTATCTCCGCCTTCACTAGTGCAATCTTCAACTCGGGATCAGCCTTAACCAGTACCAAAACTTCTTGCCCTATGAACTTAGCATCTAGGTTTTGATGATCTTGGCTAATTTCTGTTCCCAAGCAAGAATGAGGACCCTTGTATTTGGTAACTTCCCAATACCCGGCATTCTTCAAACTCACATTCACATAAAAATTGCACGGAAAATCTTTCGCCAAACACTCAATAGTCCACTTGCGGGTGCTTCGTTTTACCTTGCGCAAATATTTCTTAATATGAAACAACTTCATTTTATACTGCACCTCTGTCTTCTTTGAAAAGCGAATACCTTTGGCAATTTCATCATGTTCTACATTCCATTCAGCAAAGTTATATTGGTTATCATCATATATCTCTGATCCTTCTCCAATATCACGATAAAATTGATGTTGTGGTTCTTCATAAGCAATCAAATGTAACCCCAAATCTTCCCTCACCCCAGCTTCACCCTCATTTTCGCTATCATCGGTAGGACTACTGCAATCATCATATCCATCGTCACGATCTTCATTTAGAAGCAACCCAATATTTTCTTCATAATCTGAATCATTATCATCATCATTATACAATTCCTCACCCTCACCCCCTCCCTCTTCCTCTTCCTCTCTGTCTCTTCCTCTTCCTCTTCCTCTTCCTCTTCCTCTTTCACATATGTTTGTGTACTTGTTCCAGCATCCCTCTGACTATAGCAGCTTAAAAACCCATCTGGAAGGTATCCATGTCATTAACATACTCATTTTGTAATGGATCCACATGGGTTTCAAACTCCTCAACATTCACATTATCAACTAAATTCATCTTAACATACAATTGTAAGCTACTCAACCCACCAAACTGGGCAGAAACATCAAACATGACTTCCATATCCATATCATTGTCGATTACAAATGGAATGTAATTTGCAATCCCGGGAGCGACAAGATGAGGATATCTATATGTAACTTGCAACTGAACAATAGCTCGATCTACCCCAATTTTCTTAGCTAACTTTTTAATCAACTTCTTGTAACTCCACCGAGTTTCAGCCCTAAGTGCACATTTTGGTCCCCTTCCAAAATGTTCACCTTCAAACATGTGTTCATCATCTCCTCCCCAATAACACATGAAAACAAGTGGAACTCCAGCCATATTTATTCCTGAAAATTGAAAAAAAAATTATCAAAAACCTAATTTAACAATATCACTACATTTACAAAAAAATCAAATAAATACTAATTTTAAATTTCAAACAAAAATTAAGAGGGATTAAAATGTACCTTCTTTTTTTGGATCTTCTTATGCTCACTTCTTTGAATTTTTCAGCTTTTTTTTTTTTTTATAAAAATCCACCACCTCCCTTCTCTTCTCCTTGAACTTCTTAATCAATTTTTTGAATTTTCAGATTTTTTTGGAAAAAATCCACCTCCTCTCCTCTTCTTCTTCCTTCTTTTTTTCTTCTTCTTCACTGACGTTGGTTTTTGCGTGGGTTGTTTACAGAGTTGCTGGGGTGTGATGTACCCGATTTTTTTTTTGAAAATCAAACGGAGTCGCCACGCCATTTTTGTTTTAAGGGCCAAAACTTTGAAAAATGCCCGGGATTAGAGATTTGGGTTCGGAGGTCACGTTACACGCCGGGAAGGACGTTAGTGTGCACCCGGAATGCCTCGTGAAACGAGTCTTCCAAGCTTAAAAATCATTTGTGTGTGTGTGTGTGTGTTACTTTGGCCAAAATAAGTTGAAACTGAGGAAAGTAAAAATTGGGAATTCTTTATTAGACTTTGGACAGATCCCATGATTTTTGATGTGATTTTTGGGTTGAGATTTGACACTCAAAAGATTTTTGGAAGTTGAAAACCATTTCTGCCAGAATGAAAAAGGCAGTGGACACTTGATTTTGAAATGGACTTTAGGGCTTGAAAACTCCAGAATCTGGGAAAAGTCCGAGAATGAAAATGTTCAAAACACCTTAAATAAAGTTTCTGTAAAAGAACTTCCCATTTTGGAGATGATTTGAGGGACCAAAACCTTCTGGAAATCTCAGATGTGAGATCTGGATTTCCAGAGACTGATGAACTGACCTTTAAAGGAAAATTTGAAAAATGGAGTTTTACTCACGCAAAAAATAAAGTAAAAATATGTATGGAAAGCTCTGGATGTTGGATACAAAAAGTGTTTTGTAGTCAACACCAAATTCCAAGTTTATCTGTGTCCAAAATATTAGACAATGGACTGGGGTCTTAGAAAATTGCTACTGGACAGCAACTTCTCAAGAAGGAAAAACATGATTTTAAAGGGGGTTTTGCATTCATGCTTGTCCCCATTTCCCTAGGTTTTGATTAGTGATCACTTGACATTTTAGTAGTGAATCAACTATATCAAACCATCCTTGGGGTACATTAGGACTAAGCACTTCATTTGCTTGGGAAGGGGAATTTTATCCTTTGAAAAAGAGATTTGATGTATGAAAATGATTTTTAGGGTTTTGAAAATGTGTTTTCTTTGCAAGTAAGTAAGAACACTTTGAAAATAATGTTGATCCTTGTAGAGGATCTTCCATGGAGATGAACTTCCATGGTGATCCTCTTGGATCCAAAGCAAGAAAGGAGCAAATTACATCTTCAAAGTTTGAGATGCATGCATGGATGAGAGAGATTTAGGGTAGGGAGAGGGAGGTTATACCTATCTTCCTTGTGTTTTGTGTATGAATGGATTCAAGGCTTGAATGTGTTTAGGGTTTGAAAGTGTTTAGGGTTGATGATTTGAGTTGGTTAAAGAGAAAACAAGTATATAACAATGGAGTCCTCTATGTTTTCTCTCTAATCCTCCTCCTAAAGGGTGATTTGAGCTTGAGTTAGTATATGTATGAGAGTATGTATGAGAGTGATTTGAAGTGTTTGTGAGTGAGTGAGATTTGGGAAAGATTGGAGAGAAAATGGTGGCAATTCAAGTGAATTCCCACTGTTTTCTCTCTATTTTTCGCCAGTGTGCTGTTGCTGTGAGTGATTTGTGTTGTGTAAACTGAGAGAGGAGGGTTCAATTTATAGCCCTCTGAAATTGACAAACATGTCCGCGCGGATGGGATTGTTAGCGTGCACTGTTCATTAATTACAGCTTCAGGCTTTGGACAGGAAGAATAAAATTCAAAAATCCAGCAGTTTATGTTTTTCAACTTGCCCAATTCGAATTTTTCCAATGTTTTTTGCTTTTTTGATTCCTTTCCATGGTTTATCCTTAAATGGCAAACCCTAATCTACCCTTGGTTGGTTAGAAATGTTAGAAATGTTAGAAATGTTATAACTTTCGTTAATTTTCTAACGAAAATACTAACAAGCTCAAATTGGAGCACTTACAGTAGCCCCTCGGCGACGGCGCTTTCGAAGGAAGCGGGATCGTCGATAAGAGTAAGGCTCCATATTTGACAGGATGATCAAGTGATCGAGTGGCTGAATCTAGCGATAGGCTACCTACGTATCCCGATTGGGGAATCAAGCCGGTCGTAGTTCAGGTCTTTGACCCTGGAATGACTATTTTAGGATGTCAACCTAAGATTTGACTATTTTTGGGAAGTCACCCTAAGATCTGACTATTTTGGGAAGTCGCCCTATGGTTTGACTATTTTTGGGAAGTCACCCTATGATCTGACTATTTTGGGAAGTCGCCCTATGGTTTGACTATTTTTGGGAAGTCGCCCTATGGTTTGACTATTTTTGGGAAGTCACCCTATGGTTTGACTATTTTTGGGAAGTCACCCTATGGTCTGACTATTTTTGGGATGTTGCCCTAAGATTTGATGATAATGTTCTTTTAGAAAAGTAGTTGACTAAGATATGATTTCATACCTGTGCTGTGCTTACCTGTAGCTGCCGGAAGGACTGGGGCTACGGCTGATGTTAATGAAGAGTTGTTGGGTTGCCGTTCGTGGGACGGTTCCTGTCGACGATTTGCTGTCTTTGGAGGCATTTTGACCTGAAGGGGGAGTTTGGTTGAGTCTGCATCTTGCTGGCGATCGTCAACCTTGTAGAAGTTGTTGAACTTGTCTTCACATTGGGACTTCTTGCTTTTGAGAACTTGGTGTCTCTGACCGATTTGCATTTGAGAACTAGGCATCTCAGACCGATTTGCATTTTGAGAACTAGGCATCTCAGACCGATTTGCATTTTGAGAACTTGGCGTCCCTGACCGATTTGTATTTGAGAACTTGGTGTCTGTAACCGAATTGTATCTGAGAACTTGGCATCCCTGACCGATTTGTATTTGAGAACTTGGCGTCTCTGACCGAATTGTATTTGAGAATTTGGCGTCTCTGACCGATTTGTATTTGAGAACTTGGCGTCTCTGACCGATTTGTATCTGAGAACTTGGCATCTCTGACCGAATTGTATCTGAGAATTTGGCATCTCTGACCGAACTGTATTTGAGAATTTGGCATCCCTGACCGATTTTGCATTTGAGAACTTGGCGTCTCTGACCGATTTGTATTTGAGAACTTGGCGTCTCTGATCGATTTGTATTTTGAGAACTTGGCGTCTCTGACCGAATTGTATTTGAGAACTTGGCGTCTCTGACCGAACGGTAGACACTGGAGGTGGTCTTCATTGGGGGCTGTTTTCATCCATTTGTGGACATTGGAGGTCGTCTTTAGCAAGTTGCAGACGCCGGAGCTTGTCTTTGCCAAACTGTAGATGCTGGAGGCTGTCTTCATCCATTTGTGGACATTGGAGGTCGTCTTTGGTGAAGATCATCCTTGCCGAAAAGGGGGATTTGATTTCACGTTTGAATTCCTGCATTCGTTAGTGAAGAGGAAGATGCATATATGACATTCATGATGACAGATGCATGCATAGAGCCAAAAATGATTGTGAGAGTATCACTGCATATGTGTGCGAGATGATGCATTTACTTGCTTTCGAAGATGCACTTAGCCTAAGCTTTTGGCAGGGAATTTATGATCTTCAATCACTTAGGATTGTTCCTATTGATTCAAGTTTTGTGCATGTTACATAAGCCCTGGGGAGATTTTTGTGGGGATGCATGGTGATGAGAGGGGATGTATGTGTCTGGAGACTGTTTGGAACAGATTTTGAGCAAGTGGGGGGGTGAGAGCCTTCGATCGCGGTTTAAACAGCGGTTGTTGATGAGGTTTTGTTAACAGTATCGCACGGACCTCAATTTTGATGAGATTGAATTCGGATCCCGGGTCTTGGTTGAAATTTTCCCTCTCATTCTTGGTCATTTGAAGCTGATGCTGACAGGATCTAGGGCACGTCGATATGAAACTTCTTTCATTTGGGTGAGCCGTGACTTGGCCGAAACCTTGTTCGGAGAATGATTTGATGAAATTGCTAATGCCGGGTGAAATCCAGATCTTAGACTCCGACGCTACAGGAAGCTGCTATGTACCAAGTTCTGAAAATCTAGCTGTTGATGTGACTAGACCTTTCTTGTGACTTGATAAAATTCAGGTCCAGAGGACCAGCTTGGCAAAGTCCAGATTTCGAAGAAGTGACTTGGCGAAGCCCCAATCTTATAACCTCGTTGTGATTTCGACACAATTAGCAGAGCCCCAATCTGATTGGTAATGCAAAGCAATCCTGAAAATAATCTGATGAAGATCGAATCTATCTTGTAGTGAAGAACCCAATGTGGACCCAAAGACGACTATATAAGCCCCACTTGAAGAGCCGATACAGAGAACCCGGGAGAACCGCTTAGCAAAGCCCCAATGTGAAGAAATTCAGAGTAGTCTAACGAGGAGGCACCCATCTTTTCGGACCTTAGTCAACCAAGCCATCGGACAAGACTCAGAAATGTTTATGTGCAGGGGCATATCTTTTGAAAGGTGGGAATTTCTCCCGAATTTGTGTATGACACTCTCGCTTTTGGTTTGACTCTTTTGAGAGAGTATAAGCATCACAAGGTGTGGAAAAGTGTATGGAAGCCCCTGCTGACAAAAAGACAGTATTTGGCTCTATTTCCCTATGATGGAGAGAGAGAAGACTTGTCGAGACACTTGAAAACTTGTTTTATTCATGATGATCACAAGGCTGCTTAAAACCCTTTGTTAATGTTCGGGTTATTCAATCCCTAAATCTGATATGAACAAATATTTTGATTAATCACGAGGAGAAAGCCAATTGATATCGAGAATCAAGCTCGGAAAGTGTATAAGGACGATCCTTGATGAGACCGGATTTTTTTTTTCGAGATTTGTTTGTGATTTCGACAGGACCATTTTTGGTTGCCTACGTTCCCTCCATTATGAAGAGCTCAGGTCGCCGTAGTTCGGGCTTATCCCGAATGAAGAGAGAATGAGTGTGAAAATTCAAGACTTTGAGGTTCTTTTGAGGATTGGAGATTCGAATAACATATCCCCTTAGAGTGTCCATGAAAGACACGGATGCGAAGCCCCAGTGGGACATCCACGGCAAGTGTTTGTGGAGTAGAAATGAATTATGCTCACATGAATCAAATTTGAATTTGCACAATCTTTGATTGGTAATTTTGAGCCAAAATGGATTAGATTCCAATTTAAGCAAGCAATGAACCATTAATTTGATTTAGATTTTACGATGAAATTGCTATCCGATAGGAATTGCAGCTGGGTTTCCGGGCTTCGATCGGCCATCAGGTAATTTTGAAAGTTATGACCTCTTAAAGTGAGAGGTCGGCTGGGCCTTTTGCTGACTGAACCTCTAAAGATGAGAGGTTGGCTTGCAGGGATGTGTTTGGGAAATCTATGGTGGGGAAGATTGATTGCCTCTAAGAATGAGAGGTCAAATTTTGATTTTGGCCAAAGGCGAGGATAATGGTAACGGGGATATCCTCTAAAAGCGAGAGGATGGCTTGGGATTGGTTAAGGAAATGGTGAGAGGGAGTCCAAGCTATCGAGAACTTTTGCGAATCTTCGAGAATTCAGGCTCTTTTTTTATCATTGGAGAGCTTCTTGAGGAGTCGGGGACTTTTACTGAATTGTGAGGATCGAGCGCCCTTTTTTTTTTTTTTTTTTTTTTTGAAGCTTCTTTTGCTTGAGCTCTTTTTTTTTGACTTGGAAAGCTTCCTGAGGAGTTGAGGATTATCTTTGTCCTTCCTTCATGGCTTGAGATATTTTACGCATCGCCGACTCTCGAAGTTAACTTCTTGGGCTTGCTTGGACTTTTCTCAGTAAGGAGCAAAGGTGATGGCTAAACAGGGTTTCAAAACATGCCGATCATGAAATGAAAGGATATTGTTTGGTGAGGGTAAGGTAATGGCTTTTCTATGGGTGAAAGGCTTCGACCGCAATCCTTACCGGATGACCTAAACGAAATTAAGTCTTCATTGCTTGCTTAAGCTTTAAGTGAGAAAAGATCCATGCAAATTCATCGAGCAACGAGAGGATGATGATGAAAGGGATGTGAGCATATGAGATGCAAGATGGGGAGTTGGTAAGCCCCAATTTGGGAAGGATATCAATTGATTTTCTCACTCCGATTAATTTAAATATTAATCATTTCAAAGAATTAGTGGTTGAGCAGCACAAGTGATCATCTAGGATAAAACCATTTCAATTAAGTGTAACATGGGTGCGCAAGTGATGTCTCGAGTCTAGTAAGAAAAGAAAGAAGACTTATATAAAAGTTAGACATTTAACTACTATGTCCAAAATGGACTACAACGACAAATGTCCAGGAAGGACTTAGGTGAAAGAAAAGTACTAGAACCTACGAAGGTTGACTTAAAAGACTATTTAAAAGATAGGTAGCCCCTAGTCTAGCCGCTCTTTGTTGTTGGACCATGCATCTACTCTTCGACGCTGGAGATGGGGGCTATTGCAGATCTTTCCATCAGGATTTCTTTGGCAATCTCTTACTTAACCCAACCATTTTCATCATCTGCGATGGTCGGTCCACCGACCTCACAAAGGGGTGAGTCAAATTCCATTATGGCCACAAGTCTTGAATCACCAAACTCGACCATGTTGACATTCGGGTTGTTGTTTCTAGGGAATGGGTTACTGATAGTATTGGGCCCTTCAGGCACCTCTAACCTCCCTTGTTCAATCAAACTTTGGATTGCCTTTTTCAGGGGACACAATCATCTCGTCAGGTGCCCATGGTAATCGATGAAAGGCACAATGCTTGGAGGTATCCAAAGGAGCATTGGGGTTTCTAGGCTGATAATTTTCCAAAGGCCGAAGCAAACCTTCTCTCACCAAACCTCTGAAGATATCACTCAAAGGCATCCCAAAGTTTCTCAAGTCTTGGAGCCGGGATCTGGATGCATCAGTTTCTTGGGAACAAAGGAAGTGGCATTGTTACACCCTGTCCCGCATAGCTAATCACTTCTTTACCTTTTGGTTGGGCGGTGAGCCGTGTTGAAGGTGGAAGAAACCCGGTATCTCGTAAGGTGTGCAAAGAAGCCGGCCGCCGATTGTAAGCCTTTTCGAACTTAGCCCCGGAATTAACCATTGCACGCAAGTCGGTGTAGGAAGTGACCGAGGGAAGCCCTCAAATGCGGCTTCAAGCATGACCGAAAGATGTCTAACCGCTCCTCGTCGAGGGAGGAATGGCCATTTCACTAAGGTTCAGTTCCACCTTCTATAGAAATCCCCAATATTCTCATCGTGGCGCCGCACCGTTGTCTCGCAGTCAACTCGTTTGTTTCCCATTCCAAGTTGGCTTTATACTTATCTATGAAAGTACCGGTAACTGTTCCCAAGTAGCCCTAGCTTTAGGCCGCAATCGGAAAAACCATTTCAAAGCCCCCGACTTCAAAGAGAGATCGAAGTAGTCACCAACCGCTGGTTTGGGCATCCCTTAGCTTTCATTGCCAAAGTGTAGGTGTCCAAGTGAGTTTTAGCGCACGCACTTCCATCAAACAGTTCGAGATTGGGCATCACGAACTTGTGAGGCAGGGTATAATTGAGTCGGGATCTCGTAGGCCGAAGAGCAAAGTGTTCTTTTGACGGTCAATTCGCGATCCGCACTTTCATTTCCTTGTGTTGCTCCATAAACCAAGCCAATTGGGGATCCAAAGGTGGAGCGGGAATGCCTGAGCCGATATTTGAGCTAGGAAGAGGACTAGCTGTTGGTGGTGCATTGGTGGAAGGAATACCGTATCCCGGAGCATAGGTGAAAACCTGTCCTTGGCCCAAATTACCCTGGGGAGTGCAGGTAGGATCTTGGGCAAAGGGATAGAACCCAGCGACTTGTTGTTGGCTTCCAATCGGCAGAGAAGATGGCGGTAGATCTGAGGTAGCCAGATGGCTTGGATTTCCGGAGTGAGGCCCATAAGTAGGCTTAAGTGCGGGCTGCTGTCCCTAGTTGTTGAATTGCATGGCTGGTTGTGGCGAGGATGCATAACCGAGAGGATACTGTGGTCCTGTGATTCTGATGAAACTGGGATGGGGGCTTGGTAACCCATTGAACCCTGAGTGAGAAATGGGTTTGCGGAAGCTGTGGGAGGAGCAACTGAGCTAACATCATTCTGAGGAAGGGCTCTTGACGGTTGTTGAGGCATGCCGAACTGTTGTTATGGTCCTTTGAACTGTTGCTGCGAAGGCCCGGATTGATCGGATCCAAACTGTGGCAGGATCCCGATTAGCTGTGGCATTCCGAGGTAACCCCAACCATGAGAAGACATTCCGTACTGGCTTTGTCCCCACTGAGGGACTGTGAACTGATTTGTGCCGTCGGGCTGCGTGGATCCAGTGGTCTGAAGCTGGGGGGCTGGCTGACCTGAAGATCGAGGAGCATGGGTTCTGGTAGTGGTACCATAGGAGGTGGGTGGTGGCATCCTGGAGTAATCAGGGCGACTGAGAGTGGGATTGGCATCCTCTTCTTCCACGGTGAAGGTGCCATCGGGATTGAGGCCGGCGACCAAACCATGGCTTTTGATAGCCTCCATAAGGCTATTCACCTGTGCTTCGTCGCAACCTCATCTCGTTCGCTAACTGATTCCACTGCTGTTCTGTCTGAGGGGTCCCGGGAGGCGGAGTGACGTTATCCCCATCATTACCGGCTGATGCAGACATTCTGAAACCCGGGGTCGAAACAAATGGCGAAGCTGATGATGCGCTTGACTCTTCCCAACTGATCAAATGGTGACCCGGTGCCCGAAACCAAGCTTTATGAGGAGCTGCGGGGGAAAAAGGCACGAGGGTTCAGATGTTTGGGAATTGAAGGAGGACAGGTGTTTGGGCTTTGGGCTCATGCAACATGCAGTTATTTGTTCACGTTTACTTAAAACATGTCTTATTAACCTAATCGGTTGGAAAAGATTGCTCTTCTTTTTCGCAAACTACTCTGGATCCTGGATCAGTGGGCCCCGTCACTACGTCTATAAGCCCTCGTATTCCACCTGTATTTCGACCTCCCAGGGTGGACAGCCCCGGGCGAGGGTCCTATAGGGCAAGCGGGTCCCACCGACCGAAAGAAAAACGATCCTAAAAGTCTGGCGGGTAATCGAGTCTTAACGAGCATTCGATGTAAATTACGGACAAAGCTGACGTCAAAAGTCAAGATCATGTCCGAGGGCTCGACGAAAAGTCGGCATGATTTGGACTGATGAATGTCCACAATTGATCTTGACTTGTCGTCAATTAGGCCGTAATTAGGCATGGAATAATCATTAATCCTTGATGACTCAGTGTCATGCTGGGAGTTAGTGTATAATTTGTGCCAGTCAGAGCCGAAGTCAAGGCGCTGGCCAATATCTTGGTCAAAGTCTGCGGCGGAAAACCGGCATGACTTCGACTGATTATGGTCCCCGAAAGATATTGAGTTGGTATGCCGACAAAGGCTTGAAAGGAAAGGTCTATACACAGACAGGGCATGACACAGACCAAACTAAAAACCAACCGGGTCTCGGACAAAGTGTGTCACGGACAAGTGCATGGTCGACACGAAGCTCCATGGGATGTTTGGGTAGTCCTGTGCTTGCACCGAGAGGCGTAATAAGACCAAACGGGCCGCGACAAGGATTTCCCCGGGTTAGGGACGTAGTGTGCAGTGTAAGGTCACGTGCGCGTAGTGTGCAAGCAGTCTATCTTCTTTTTCTGAGTAAAATAGAAATTTTTCATGTGTCTTAAAAAGAATGATGCATGATTTTTTTTTTGAAAATTTTCTTTTTTTTTTTTGAACTTTTTTTTTTGAAATTTAATGAACACATAAGCACATAAGCACAAAAATTCCGACAGTTAGGGACATGATTCCGACAGTCAAAATTTTGACTTTTTCCGAGGCCGCCAAAACAACACGAAAATGTGCAAAAATCAACACACACAACAAATGATTTTTAATGCCGGGGCGGAAGCTTGACCCTCAAAAGCTTTTCCCTTTTTTTTTTGAAAACAATGATACCGGTACGTGGGATTGTTAAACCACAATTTATCCCCGACTCGTGTTAGGAGGCGATAACGGGAAGTTTAATGGTTTCCACCAATATACCAAATATTATTTTTTTTTAGAAAAAGCCTACAAAATATCCCCAGCGGAGTCGCCACTGTGATGTACCCGATTTTTTTTTTTGAAAATCAAACGGAGTCGCCACGCCATTTTTGTTTTAAGGGCCAAAACTTTGAAAAATGCCCGGGATTAGAGATTTGGGTTCGGAGGTCACGTTACACGCCGGGAAGGACGTTAGTGTGCACCCGGAATGCCTCGTGAAACGAGTCTTCCAAGCTTAAAAACCATTTGTGTGTGTGTGTGTGTGTGTTACTTTGGCCAAAATAAGTTGAAACTGAGGAAAGTAAAAATTGGGAATTCTTTATTAGACTTTGGACAGATCCCATGATTTTTGATGTGATTTTTGGGTTGAGATTTGACACTCAAAAGATTTTTGGAAGTTGAAAACCATTTCTGCCAGAATGAAAAAGGCAGTGGACACTTGATTTTGAAATGGACTTTAGGGCTTGAAAACTCCAGAATCTGGGAAAAGTCCGAGAATGAAAATGTTCAAAACACCTTAAATAAGGTTTCTGTAAAAGAACTTCCCATTTTGGAGATGATTTGAGGGACCAAAACCTTCTGGAAATCTCAGATATGAGATCTGGATTTCCAGAGACTGATGAACTGACCTTTAAAGGAAAATTTGAAAAAATGGAGTTTTACTCAAGAAAAAAATAAAGTAAAAATATTTCTGGAAAGCTATGGATGTTGGCTACAAAAAGTGTTTTGTAGTCAACACCAAATTCCAAGTTTATATGTGTCCAAAATATTAGACAATGGACTGGGGTCTTAGAAAATTGCTACTGGACAGCAACTTCTCAAGAAGGAAAAACATGATTTTAAAGGGGGTTTTGCATCCATTCTTGTCCCCATTTCCCTAGGTTTTGATTAGTGATCACTTGACATTTTAGTGGTGAATCAACTATATCAAACCATCCTTGGGGTACATTAGGACTAAGCACTTCATTTGCTTGGGAAGGGGAATTTTATCCTTTGAAAAAGAGATTTGATGTATGAAAATAATTTTTAGGGTTTTGAAAATGTGTTTTCTTTGCAAGTAAGTAAGAACACTTTGAAAATAATGTTGATCCTTGTAGAGGATCATCCATGGAGATGAACTTCCATGGTGATCCTCTTGGATCCAAAGCAAGAAAGGAGCAAATTACATCTTCAAAGTTTGAGATGCATGCATGGATGAGAGAGATTTAGGGTAGGGAGAGGGAGGTTATACCTATCTTCCTTGTGTTTTGTGTATGAATGGATTCAAGGCTTGAATGTGTTTAGGGTTTGAAAGTGTTTAGGGTTGATGATTTGAGTTGGTTAAAGAGAAAACAAGTAGATAACAATGGAGTCCTCTATGTTTTCTCTCTAATCCTCCTCCTAAAGGGTGATTTGAGCTTGAGTTAGTATATGTATGAGAGTATGTATGAGAGTGATTTGAAGTGTTTGTGAGTGAGTGAGATTTGGGAAAGATTGGAGAGAAAATGGTGGCAATTCATGTGAATTCCCACTGTTTTCTCTCTATTTTTCGCCAGTGTGCTGTTGCTGTGAGTGATTTGTGTTGTGTAAACTGAGAGAGGAGTGTTCAATTTATAGCCCTCTGAAATTGACAAACATGTCCGCGCGGATGGGATTGTTAGCGTGCACTGTTCATTAATTACAGCTTCAGGCTTTGGACAGGAAGAATAGAATTCAAAAATCCAGCAGTTTATGTTTTTCAACTTGCCCAATTCGGATTTTTCCAATTTCTTTTGCTTTTTTGATTCATTTCCATGGTTTATCCTTAAATGGCAAACCCTAATCTACCCTTGGTTGGTTAGAAATGTTAGAAATGTTAGAAATGTTATAACTTTCGTTAATTTTCTAACGAAAATACTAACAAGCTCAAATTGGAGCACTTACATGGGGGAGAAGTGTTTTGTAAAGCAAATCCGAAATTAGCATTTCCAGATTTGAATTTTTCAAAAAAATAATTTACTTAATTCAGTATTAAAAAAAATTAAAAAAATCAGGCATCCGAAATTACCAATACCGGATTACATTAGGCGCGATCGCCCCCAAAAACGCGCGATCACTCTCTATTTTTTTCAGAAAATATTATTTGCTAAAATCAGTTTTGTAAAAAAAAAAAAAAGGGAATCCGGAATTGGTAACGCTGGATTACATTTGGCGCGATTGCCCCGTATATGGCGCGATCGCTCGTATTTTACAGAAAATATTATTTTGTTATTTTTAGTTTTGAAAAAAAAAATTGGATTCCGAAATTGGTAATTCCGGATTACATTATTCCGGAATTACCAATTTCGGAATTAATGTGGAAAGTGTCATTTTGGTACTTAAGTTTTTTAAAATGTTATTTTGGTATATAAATTTTTAAAAAGCTATATTTTGGAAGAAAAAAATCTATTTTTTGTTTGTGTTTTCATACAAATTTTATTTATCAGAGTGGAAAATATTAATCAGAAAAACATGAAATTTTTTCTATGGTATAGTTACATGATAATGCACTGTTCTGAATTATTTCAGATTTTTTGAGTAATCTGAATTATTTATGTGCCTTAAATGTCATTTTATGATGTATTTTCACAAATAAATTTGCATGAAAAACAAATTTGAGACTATACGAGTCCCATACAAATTTTCTGGAATTGCTGGAATTATTTTAATGAGCTTTAATTGGTGGGTTTGTTCTATCACTATATCTTTTTTTATTTAAAAATCAATTCTGAGTATATTTTTATTATGCATGCTTAAGGTTATGATTACGAGCCTCGCGGATTTTCTCTCCTTTTCATGTATGATACAAGTATATTTATTGTTGAGTTTTTATTATAAAAGTGAATTAAAATTGTATGCTTAATGTCTCTATTGTAATATGTTATAGTGAAATGGCATCAAAGAACGTAATTGCTTATTTGAATAAGGGTGATAAATTGGATGGCAAAATTTATAATGTTTGGCAAAGGAAGATCACATACTTGCTAAACGAGCAAGAGGTTCTTGAGAACCTTGACACTGTGATGCTTGAGACAGAGATGGGTAGCAATACCATCGCCCAACACCGTCAGAACATGCAGGCTTTTCAGTCATGGGTCAAGAAGGACCGTTGTGCTCGCTTTACTATGTTGAGCAGCATGCACAACGATCTGATTGGGCAGTTTGAGAACTGCTCTACTGCTAAGGACATATGGGACCAAATTAAGGCTGGATTTGGTAACACATCTGCAACAAGGCTTCGTACCTTGACATACAAGTTTGAATCATATAAGATTGACCAAAAATGATCCATTCCTAATCAGCTACGTGAGTTGTCTGGTATGATTCGTGAGCTTCGTGCTGCTAGTAGTATCTTGTCTTATGAGCAGCAAGTCGAAGTTGTGATTCATTTACTGCCGGACTCGTGGAGTAATTTGAGGCAGATCCTAACTCATACAGACTCCATTCAGACTTTTGCAGATGTACCCATCATGTTGAGCTTGAGGCAAAGCGCCATGAGGCAAGTCGCGCGATGAGTGCTGCGACTCGTGACCTTGCTCTTTTTACTCTTGATGATCAGCGCAAGCCAAATGGGCAGCGTAAGAATCAGGGTAATAAAGGCAAGAAGGCTCACAAACTGGGGCCAAAAGCTGGCAAGATTGCTAAACGCAGAGGCAAGAAGAATATTGCTAAGAAAAAGTGCTACAACTGTGGAACCTTGGGTCATTTTGCTCGGACTTGTCCTGAGCCCAAGAAGGTACCTCCAAATCCAAGATCTATGCAACTTTTTGTTTGCTCTCATGTTTCATTAGCTGACTCTCTCCCTGAATGGATTGTAGACTCAGGCTCCACAAAACATGTGACGTGGGATCGTGCAGGATTTGTAGATTATAGGAAGATTCCAGCTGGTACGCGAAGCATTTTCATGGGAAATAGCTCGATCGTGGAAGTCAAAGGGGTTGGCTCATACCAGCTTCTTTTGCAGAATGGACGTAGTTTGACTTTGCATGAAGTACTTTATGCTCCTGGAGTTCGCTATAATCTACTTTCAGTAGTAAAATTGCTAGAAATAGGATATTCTTTTAATTTTACCGGTAGTCAGTTGGATATTTGCTTTGACAATATGGTTTTGGGACATGGTTTTTTGTCAAACAATTTCTTTAAATTAGATTTATTGGATTCTTTATCTTCTGTTAATGCTAATTCTTGTGTGATATATGATACTTCTAATTCTGAGTTGTGGCATGCTAGACTTGGACATATAGGAAAGGACAGAATGAGTAGATTGGCTAGAGAAGGACTATTAGGTTCTCTCCCAAAAGTTAATTTACATGTGTGTGAGCCTTGATTGGCGGGAAAAGCCTGCCGAAAGCCTTTTGGTAAGGCTAAAAGGGCCACACAGCCATTAGAGTTAGTCTCAGATATTTGCGGACCTATGAATGTAAAAGCACGCCATGGTGCTTCCTATTTTCTCACTTTTATCATTGAATACACGTGCTATGGTTATGTTTACCTTATTTTTCACCGTCATGAAGCACTTAATTGTTTTGAGTGCTTCTTGGCAGAGGTAGAGAATCAGAAGGATAAAAGCCTAAAAACTTTAAGAACTGACCGGGGCCGCGAGTACTTGTCTGATCAGTTTAAGGGATTGTGTGAGAAAAAGGGGATAGTAAGGCAGTTAACGATTCCTGGAACTCCGCAATAAAATGGTGTTGCAGAACGAAGGAATCGTACCTTGTTAGAGATCGTTAGGTCGATGATGGCACAAGCAAATCTCCCGATTAAGTTTTGGGGTGATGCGCTTATGACTGCCACCTATATCCTTAACCGAGTGCCTTCTAAATCAGTCTCTACAACCCCCTACCAATTGTGGAAAGGTGAGAAGCCTAATTTGGGGCATCTACACCCTTGGGGTTGTGCAGGTGTGAATATGGTGCCCAAGATCGCGACGCTCTTTGTGTTTTGAACCGCTTTCTCGTGTAAGGGGTCACCGCCTCACATCGGTTTGAAGACATCCGGTTTAAATTGAAAAATGGAGTCGCCACGCCATTTTGATTTCCTCAAAACTTTGAAAAAAAGGATTTGGGTCCGGAGGTTAAGTTATCCCTTGGGAAGAACGGATCGACGTTCACCCAAGGAGCCTTGCCGAAGCAAGTCTTCCAAGATCCGACTTTCATGCTTGCCTTGGTGCTTTCGTGTGTGGGATGTGTTTTGATAAAAAGGGGGGAATGTGCCAAGTGGTCTTCCGGACGTATAAACCATGAGTTGGTTATCGCTCGGAATTCCTTGGATTTTGATATGTTCGGGACTTTGACCCCGTGCTCATCTTGGACTTATGATCATCATTATGAGACCTTGGGTTACATGTGATCAAGATAGGGACACCTTTTTTTATAGTCCAAGGATGAGACTCTTTAGAAAGGAAGGACCTTTGCCCATCAATCCTACATCTTGAGATGATTTGAGCTTTGTAGGGACATTTGTACTCGTCTCAAGTGATGATCAGAGATGTAGGAGCTCAAGTTCATCATTTTCAAAAGGAATATCCGGCTATGGCATCTTTATGTGGAGAAAATGATGTAAAGATAGGACCTTTACACCATTACGCTCCAAGAGATGCTTCAAGTACCAAAGGGACTAAAGGGAGGGGTATAAAGATTGGATCTTTATACTCATTCTATGCCTTTTTGTGCCTTAAGAAGGTCACTAGGCAATCCTTGGAGAGTGATCCAACCATGAGGAACATGGGGAAATGCATTTGAAAAGTAAAGATGACATTTTTATGCGAACATATGTAATGAACATGATGCAATCTAAGACTAGGAATGTAAAGGGAAGAACTTTATGGCTTTCTTATGTCCTTTAAGAACCATTGAGGTGGACAATCCTTGGAAGCAGGGTCTATGGGAAGGGGGATGACATTTATGAATAAAGATGACATTTTTAATGAAAAAGATGACATTTTTATATGAAAAAGATGCTATTTTCACATCATCATGTGAGAGATCCACCCTAGAACAAGTCATTTATGGTCTTATTGTTCATCCTTGGGATGGATCCTCCATGAATCCTATGTGATAGGGGAATGGGGGTATTATGATATACATGAATAATGACTTGATTTTTATAGCAATAAATCAAATATAAAGCAAGTAAATGGCAATATAAATAGCAAAGAGCAATATAGCACGAATGACAAGTATATTTTAAAGAGAAGAGGAGGAGAGGTTACAAATGGTGGTGTTCCTCTATCTCCCTTGAAGGTTTCCTAAGGAAGGAGCAACTTTGGAGAGATTTTGGAGAGGAAGGAGGTGATTTTGAGTAGTTTCAAATTTCTGGAAATTCGTGCTTGTATTTTGGCAGAATAACAGTGCTCAAAATTCTCTTTTTAAAATGAATAGAGAAGGCCTCTATTTATAGGCAGTTTTGTGTTGGCTAATGAAGCCGTGCGACTGTAACCTTTGGCTAATGAAGCCGTGTGGTCTTATCCATTAGTGACTCAACCTATTTCTAGAACCATGCAAGGTGGCATTCTAGAAGGTCTTTTCGAGCGAGGGACTGTAAGTACGCCAATCCAATTCGCAACCTTTCCAGATGCATTTTAATATGATAAAAATTGTATTAAGGGGCATTTTGGTAAATTCCCGGTCTATTCCGAGACTTTCGAAAACATTCCATAAGTTTCTCGCGAAGGAAGTACTTTTTTGTACTTTGCTCATGCCAAGGGACCTAAAGGGAATAAATCTATTTTGGACTTTTTGGGTATTATCCCAGAATGTTCCAGAACCAGATTTGGCGCCAAAAACGGTTGGTGACACTTCCTGTCACGCGACAACTCGAAGCCTTGGAAAGTGGTTACAAAGTGTCGTGCGACACAAGGTGACCAGGATCAGCAGCTATAAATAAGACCCTCCCCCTCTCAGAAATGGATCCTTTTTCCATTCCCTAAGGTCACTCTGCAAAAATTCCACCAGAACTCAATCTCTCTCCTCCTTCCTCAACAATACCTACCAATTCACCTCAACTCAACCTCCCTCACACACAAACTACTCATTTACCTTCATACATACTTGATACCATTGAAGATCCAAGGCTAGCACTACATCTGTGCTCGAATCCGTATTTCCAGTAGCTGTTAGAAGGCCAATTCACCTAACTTGGTGTATTGGTGGTGGATCTACAAGGGTAACAAATCCACCTCTCTCTCTCTCTCTCTCTCTCTCTCTCTCTCATACTTGCTTCATTGCAATTTTCCTCCCTCCACTTGATAATCAAGCTCCATCCGCCTCTGATTATCAAGTGGCAACTGCCATCTCTCTGTTTAAATTTGATTTGCTTGGTTCAATTGCTTATTCATAATGTGATCTATTGGAATTATTGCAATTTGGTTGACAAGGGAGTGTGAATCTCCCATATCCACATTCCTTTGGTCGATTCGTGGTTAATGCTTTATTTCTGAGTTGAATTGATATGGTATTTGGATCTGAATCATCTTCTGTTGAATCTGTTTCTCGATTGTAAGGTTCCTGCAAATGGTAAGCATGTGTGACGCTACACAATTGGACAATTGGAGTCCTGTGTCACGCGACACATCGCGCCCATCTGCAGAGATCATCCTTCATTTGTAAGTTGTTTCAATTAGTTTGATTATCACTTCAAACAGAGTGTGGATCTTCAATATCCACACTCATTTGAAGTGATTTGATAGATCTGTTTTCAATTCTGTGCTCGATTTGTAAAACCTCTGCATAGTGTCTTGTAGTGTCACGCGACACAATTGACCCATCAGGTCCTGTGTCACGCGACACAACAAGTCCCGTGCGTATGTCTGGCCAGCTTGTCATCTTTGTTCTTCCTCGTTGTAAGTGGGACGTGGCCTCCCACAGTAAAAGGTTCACAAGTTGTATTCCCTTTGTCGAGCAATAAAACAAAGCATTTTCATGCATTTTTATACATATCTTGTCACACACAATTGTACACACTCTTGAATGGTTTTGAATGTTGAACATAGAAAGACTCGTCTACAGACGAGGCGTGTTGGGTGAACTCTCGGTTCTTTCCATCACGTAACCTGACCCCCGAACCCATTTTCTCTTTCAAAAAGGTTTTCAATGTTTCCTTTAAAACAGAGTGGCGACTTCCTCCCTATTTTATTTTTTTCGACGAGCGTTCATTCAGTGGCGACTCTGCTGGGGACTTGAAACTTGTTTTTCAAAAGCGGGTCAAACTTTCGTGCTTGTTCAACGTCCATTTCATTCAGTTGTGTGTGCTTGGTTGTGTGACATTCTATGTGCCTAAAATGCATTTTATTGCTTTACTTTATTCCCTCCCCTTCCTTGCTTCCTGTTTGTTGTACTTTGGGCTGAGACATTGTTTTGATGCTTGGAGGCTGGGAGCTTCGGTCCTTTTGTTCGATTAAAGGTGACTCCTTCGTCACGCGACATAACCGGCCTCACCGCCGTGTCACGCGACGAAGTGGCCACTATGCTTTGGTTTCAGGGTTTGTGATTGTGGGGCAGTCCCCATGATAAAATTCTTGATCATTTGACTATTGTACTATGTGGGGTTTGTGTGTGTGTTGTTTTCCATTTCTCCCCCTTTTCAAATAAAAAATAAAAAAAATCATTTTTCGCAAATAAAGGAATATAGTCATCCGCACACTACACCACGTAGATCTAGAACCCTCGGGTGCGATTGACGGCATCGCGGACGGTGATAATATTCGCCTACGCTTGAGCGCCTAATGTCAAGCCCATCCCCCTAGCGCGTTATAGGTGGCGCCACACTTAAAGCTTACCCACGGTTGATTTTGACACGCCATTTTCAAATACACTAAAATGAATTGTTTCAAAATTTCTAAAAGGCTTTCGTACCTTCCCCAAAACCTAGCACGTGTGGGCATGTTGCCATCGCAACATGGTTTCAAGAAAGGACATGTCATTCCCACGGCATGTTCTAACGAGAGATCATGTCTCTTTGTCAACGTGCGCCGACGAGAGGTCATGCCGGATTTTTCCTTGAATTTCCTAAGGAATACCCGTTATGCTGCCCAAATTTCTCCAGAAATTGGGGCTGCTCGTCCTTCCCATAAATGCTTTGGTTTTATTTAGGTATCATTGCCTATTATTAATTTTGACTCAACGCATTTGGTGTATTTTTGGATGATGTGTCCTAGGTTCCCCCGAGGTCTAGATTGCGTGAAATAAAGGATTAGCATTTCCCAACCGTTCATAGGACTTAAAAGACACTGATTTTTACTTGAACATTAATAAGTGTTGCACGAGTCCGTCTCCTTTCCCGCTCTTCCCTCTCCCATACCTCCTCAAGGTTCTCTATCCTCCGCCTTATACACCCTCTTCACCTCTACAAGGCTACGTCTGGGTGTGTGCTCTCTCCTGCGCGCTCATTGGTCCATATTCTCGAGGCGGAAGCAGTTCAAGTGCCCGAGCGGTCTTCCATCTGATGCGGAATCCAAAAATGCTCGGTGTAGAGAAGATTATGGCCCACCAGCCTGAAAGTTCATATCCCATGGGTCAGCAGAGTGCAAATGGTGTGTCCATCGGAAAGTTACGAACTACCCTTGAAGCCGCTTTTCCTCGCGAGCAGAAGGCTCGGTTGCTTGCTCAGATTGCTCAAGCTAAGGAGGACGATTTGTGAATGACAGAAAGTTTGAGAAGGCTCGCCCCAGTGTTGTCTCCAATCCTCGTCCATGATATCAGCAGAAGCTCAGAGGCTCTCCCATACGAAGAAGTCAGTCAGTCAGCGTCGTAGGTTCTAGAATATCCCTCTTTGGGACATGAGTCTGTCGAGTCCACTCTAGACCAGTTTTTGCATTGCAGTAATAAAATCTTTGTTTCTCTTCCTGCTAGACTCGAGACATAACTTGCACACCCACGTTACACTCGATTGAAATGGTCTTATTCCAAATGATCACTTGTGCTACTCACCGACTAATGCTTTGAAATGACTAATGCTTAAATTGATCGGAGTGAGAAAATCGACTGATATCCTTCCCAAATTGGGGCTCACCCACTCCCCATCTCGCATCTCCTGTGCTCACATGTCTTCCTTCGTCCTCACCATCTCGTTGCTCGATGAATTTGCATGGATCTTCCTCAGAGTAAGCTTAAGCAAGCAAATGAAGACTCAATCTCATTCGAATCATCCGGTAGGGACTATGGTTGAAACCTTGCACCCATAGGGAAACCATCACCTCACCCTCACTAAACAATATCCCTTCATTTCAAGATCAGCACGTTTTTGAAACCCGTCTAACCATCTCCAAAAGAAGAGGGACTATCCTTGAGGCTCCCGCGATGCAAAAGAAGATTGACCGTCTCCAAGTTCAAAGAACGGCAGAATACAACGATTCATCCTGGGAACTAGCTGAAATTCTCCTCTCAAAAACAAAATTGAAAAAAAAAAGAGAGACAAAAATACAAAAAAAAGAATAAAAAAATAAAGAGAGCCTAGTCCCTAGCGATCCGCTCGAAAGCAAAAGTTAAAGGATCCGGTCGTTACTCAAGAGGAGTCTCAGAGTGAATAAAGAGACAGCACGGATGTCCCCTCGCCATTACCTCTAACCGATCCCAAGCCGTCCTCTCGATTTTAGAGGATATTCCCATTACCGTTACCCTTGCCTTTGGCCAAAGCCAAAATTGACCTCTCATTCTTAGAGGCATTAAAGATGCAATCATAGATTCCCTCACCATAGAAATCCCAAACACATCCCCAAAAGCCAACCTCTCATCTTTAGAGGTTCAGCCAGCAAAAGGCCTAGCCGACCTCTTGTCTTAAGAGGTCACGATATCCCGAATCACCCAAGGGCCGATCGTAACCCTGAAACCCAGTCGCAGTTCCTACCGGATAACAGTTTCAGATCATCAAGCGAAGATTGTGCAAATTCCATCCGTTCATTCGACGTTTCATGTGAGCATATTTCATTTCTCCTTCGCAAACACTTGCCGTGGACGTCCCACTGGGGCTTCACATCCGTGTCTCCCATCGACACTCCAAGAGGACATGTTTTGCAATTCTCAAAATCCTCAAAGGTCCTCAGATCCTCGAATTCCAATGTTCATTCTCTTCATTCAGGATAAGCCCGAACTACGGTGACCTGAGCTCCTCCCAAGGAGGGGAACGTAGGCAACCATAACTGGTCCGGTCGAAAGCACAAAGAAATCTCAGAAAATCCGGTCTCCTCAAGGACCATTCCCATACACTTTCCATCCTTTGGAGTTTGATTCTCGATATCAGTGGGCTTTCTCCTCAGGATTAATTGAAATATTTGTTCATAACAGCTTTGGTGGTTGACTAACCCGAACATCAATAAAGCGTTTTAAGCAGCTTTGTGATCATCACGAATACGACAAGTTTTCAAGTGTCTCGACAAGTCTTCTCTTTCTACATCATAGGAAGATAGAGCCAAACACTGTTTTCGGTCAGCAAGGGCTTCCATACACTTTTCCACACCTTGTGATGCTTACACTCTCCCAAAAGAGTCAAACCCAAAAGAGAGTGTGTCACAAAATCGGGATCCATTCCCACCCTCGAAAAGATGTGTCCCTGCACACATACATTTCCGAGTCTTGTCCAGCGACTGATTGACTGCGGTCTGAAATGATGAGTTGCCCCGTTGGCCACAAGATGACTCTGTCTGCGATAAAGCTGCATGGAATTTCCTCAAGCTGGGGCTTTGGTTAAGGTATCCCTCAGGCTTTCCTTACCAGATTTCCCTCTAAGTCTGCTTTGCACTGTCAACTGGGGCTTCGCCAAGCCGGGATCATTCTCTGCACATTCTCTACGGCTTGCTGTCTCAGACGCGCGATACACTTTGTCCTCACGAGCAATGGATCTACTGCAACCAGTACCCCCGGGAGTGTCCCCGACTTGCCTAAGCTGCACCATTCATACATCATCACTCATACGTTTTCCCACCTCATGGGAGAGGGTCCACCCCATTATAAACACTTTCGTTCCATACGCGACCCATCATAGCACAACTGATACAAACATATCCGCTCGTCAAGCCATGCAAAACCCCCCACTTCCCTTCCATCCCCAGCTGAGATGGACTTTTGAAACAAAAGATTAATAATGCATAAGCAAAAGGTTAAATAAAATGCAAAGTGCCTAGAGTGTTGTGTTTTCCCCCTGCAGGGTACAACAGTCAAGTGATCGTAATTTGATCGTGAGGACTGCCCCTCAAATCACAATTTTGGATAAGGATTCCAAATCCTGCAGGTGACAGACCCCGCCTTTATCATCGTCATCAGACCCGTCACCTTCGAACTCATCAGCACCGTCGAAAAGAGCTCCAACTGCCCAGTCTCCAAGCAATGCTTGTCAAAAAGAGATTCAACTGCCCCAGTATCCAAGCAATAATGCTCACTAGTCTCGACAACTTCAAAAGCCTATTCTGCATGATAAACCGAGACAAAGAGTCTGCATCTTTCAGTCTCCCCAGCAACGATAGCATCAGATCCTCCGGCAGCTACACCTATCCCCAGCAGAATCAATGGTAGCATGAGACCCTTAACAGCTACCTCCCATCAAGCAGTAGCACGAGACCCTCCGGCAGCTACAACTCTCCATCACCAACAGTAACGGTAGTCTAAGACCCTCCGGCAGCTACAGGTGAGCACAGCACAGGTATGAAAGCATGTCTCAGTCAATTACTTTGCTAGAAGCATTAATCTCGTTCCCAGGTTGGATGCCTTCAAATAATCCCGTTCTAGGTAATGATACCTTCAAATGATCCTTTTTTAGGTCAAGAGACCTTTAAATAATCCCTTTTAGGTCAAGAGACCTTCAAATAATCCCCTTCAGGTCAAGAGACCTTCAAATAATTCTTGTCAGGTCAAGAGACCTTCAAATGACTCCATCCCATTCTAGGTTGGATGCCTTCAAATAATCCCGTTCTAGGTTGGATGCCTTCAAATAATCCCGTTCTAGGTTGGATGCCTTCATGATCCCTTTATAGGTCAAGAGACCTTCAAATAATCCCGTTCTAGGTTAGATGCCTTCAAATGATCCCTTTTTAGGTCAAGAGACCCTCAAATAATCCCGTTCTAGGTTGGATGCCTTCAAATGATCCCTTTCTAGGTCAAGTGACCTTCAAATAATCCCATTCTAGGTAGTATGCCTTCAAATGATCCCTTTTAGGTCAAAAGACCTTCAAATGATCTCGTTTAGGTCAAGAGACCTTCAAATGATCCCTTTTAGGTCAAGAGACCTTCAAATGATCCCTTTTAGGTCAAGAGACCTTAAAATGATCCCTTTTATGTCAAGAGACCTTAAAATGATCCCTTTTAGGCCAAGAGACCTTAAAATGATCCCTTTTAGGTCAAGAGACCATAAAATGATCCCTTTTAGGTCAAGAGACCTTCAAATGATCCCTTTTAGGTCAAAAGACCTTCAAATGTTCTCGTTTAGGTCAAGAGACCTTCAATTGATCCCTTTTAGGTCAAGAGACCTTCAAATGATCTCGTTTAGGTCAAGAGACCTTCAAATGATCCCTTTTAGGTCAAGAGACCTTCAAATGATCCCTTTTAGGTCAAGAGACCTTAAAATAATCCCTGTTAGGTCAAGAGACCTTCAAATGATCCCTTTTAGGTTAAGAGACCTTAAAATAATCCCTTTTAGGTCAACAGACCTTCAAATGATCCCCATTTAGGTCAAGAGACCTTAAAATAATCCCTGTCAGGTCAAGAGACCTTAAAATAATCCCTTTTTGGTCAAGAGACCTTCAAATAATCCCGTTCTAGGTAGTGCTACCTTCAAATGATCTTTTTTTAGGTCAAGAGACCTTTAAATAATCCCTTTTAGGTCAAGAGACCTTCAGATGATCCCTTTTAGGTCAAGAGACCTTCAAATAATCCCTGTTAGGTCAAGAGACCTTCAAATGATCCCTTTTAGGTCAAGAGACCTTCAAATGATCCCTGTTAGGTCAAGAGACCTTAAAATAATCCCTTTTAGGTCAAGAGACCTTCCAATAATCCCCTTCAGGTCAAGAGACCTTCAAATAATTCTTGTCAGGTCAAGAGACCTTTTAATGACTCTATTCCAGGTTGGATGCCTTCAAATGATCCCGGTTTAGGTCAAGAGACCTTAAAATAATCCCTGTCAGGTCAAGAGACCTTAAAATGATCCCTTTTTACGTCAAGAGACCTTCAAATAATCCCGTTCCAGGTTGGATGCCTTCAAATGATCCCTTTTTAGGTCAAGAGACCTTCAAATGATCTCGTTTTGGTCAAGAGACCTTCAAATGATCCCTTTTAGGTCAAGAGACCTTCAAATGATCCTTTTTAGGTCAAAAGACCTTCAAATCATCCCTTCCAAGTTGGATGCCTTCAAATAATCCCCGTCCATGTTGGATGCCTTCAAATGTTCCCTTTTTAGGTCAAGAGACCTTCAAATGATCCCTTTTAGGTCAAGAGACCTTCAAATAATCCCTGTTAGGTCAAGAGACCTTCAAATGATCCCTTTTAGGTCAAGAGACCTTCAAATGATCCCTTTTAGGTCAAGAGACCTTCAAATAGTTTCCCCTATGTTCAGACTCCTTCAATCAGTTTCGTCCCAGAACTACGACCGGCTTGATTCCCTCCAGGGATACGTAGGAATCCTTTCTCCAAAGGTCCAGCCATCCGATCTCACCAGTCATCGTCCAGCCCTCTGTCTTATCCCCCAATCGCTTATTGGGATTGGGTCTTATTTTATCGACAACCTCACTTCTTCCATAAGTGACGTTGCCGAGGGGCTCTGTAAGTACGCCAATCCAATTCGCAACCTTTCCAGATGCATTTTAATATGATAAAAATTGCATTAAGGGGTATTTTGGTAAATTCCCGATCTATTCTGAGACTTTCGGAAACATTCCATAAGTTTCTCGCGAAGGAAGTACTTTTTTGTACTTTGCTCATGCCAAGGGACCTAAAGGGAATAAATCTGTTTTGGAATTTTTGGGTATTATCCCAGAATGTTCCAGAACCAGATTTGGCGCCAAAAACGGTTGTTGACACTTCCTGTCACGCGACAACTCGAAGCCTTGGAAAGTGGTTACAGAGTGCCGTGCGACACAAGGTGACCAGGATTAGCAGCTATAAATAAGACCCTCCCCCTCTCAGAAATGGATCCTTTTTCCACTCCCTAAGGTCACTCTGCAGAAATTCCACCAGAACCCAATCTCTCTCCTCCTTCCTCAATAATACCCACCAATTCACCTCAACTCAACCTCCCTCACACACAAACCACTCATTTACCTTCATACATACTTGATACCATTAAAGATCCAAGGCTAGCACTCCATCTATGCTCGAATCCGTATTTCCAAAGAAATGTTAGAAGGCCAATTCACCTAACTTTGTGTATTGGTGGTGGATCTACAAGGGTAACAAATCCACCTCTCTCTCTCTCTCTCATACTTGCTTCATTGCAATTTTCCTCCCTCCACTTGATAATCAAGCTCCATCCGCCTCTGATTATCAAGTGGCAACTGCCATCTCTCTGTTTAAATTCAATTTGCTTGGTTCAATTGCTTATTCATGATGTGATCTATTGGAATTATTGCAATTTGGTTGACAAGGGAGTGTGGATCTCCCATATCCACATTCCTTTGGTCGATTTGTGGTTAATGCTTTATTTCTGAGTTGAATTGATATGGTATTTGGATCTGAATCATCTTTTGTTGAATCTATTTCTCGATTGTAAGGTTCCTGCAGATGGTAAGCATGTGTGACGCGACACAATTGGACAATTGGAGTCCTGTGTCACGCGACACATCGCGCCCATCTGCATAGATCATCCTTCAGTTGTAAGTTGTTTCAATTAGTTTGATTATCACTTCAAACAGAGTGTGGATCTTCAATATCCACACTCATTTGAAGTGATTTGATAGACCTGTTTTCAATTCTGTGCTCGATTTGTAAAACCTCTGCATAGTGTCTTGTAGTGTCACACGACACAATTGACCCAACAGGTCCTGTGTCACGCGACACAACAAGTCCTGTGCAGAAGGTTCAGTTTCAGTTGTAATCTTTGTTCTTCCTCGTTGTAAGTGGGACGTGGCCTCCCACAGTAAAAGGTTCACAAGTTGTATTCCCTTTGTTGAGCAATAAAACAAAGCATTTTCAAGCATTTTTATACATATCTTGTCACACACAATTGCACACACTCTTGAATGGTTTTGAATGTTGAACATAGAAAGACTCGTCTACGGACGAGGCGTGTTGGGTGAACTCTCGGTTCTTCCCAACACGTAACCTGACCCCCGAACCCATTTTCTCTTTCAAAAAGGTTTTCAATGTTTCCTTAAAAACGGCGTGGCGACTCCCTATTTTATTTTTTTTGGCGAGCGTTCATTCAGGGACTATGTGGAATTTTAATTTCTAATAAGTCCTTCACCCCTCAGAAGGTTTGGGAAAGTTCCCAAATTGCCCCTGAACTTTAGGAAAGTCCGGGGAATTATCGGGAAACTTAATCAGAAGGCATAAGCCAGATTTGGGTACTTACAGCAGGTTATGTCCACAGTACTTCCAATAAGTTTGGAAAACTTGGCCCTAGAGGAAACAAGTGTGTTTTTATAAGGTATTCTGATACTTCTAAGGGTTATGTAATGTACGGTGGAAAACCTGAAGTTGGGATCACTGAAACAGAGTCTCGTGATATCGATTTCATTAAGAATGATTTCCCACAAATCGGTGAAGTCAGAAAGGATTTCGAACTCTTTGAGATGGAGGAAGAACATTTGACATCTCTTGGCGTAGGTGGGGAATCGTCTCAACCTAATGATCAAATGGATCAACGTACGGTTGAGCCTGTGGTCGCCAATGAGAGTCAAGATGATCAACCAAGTAGGAATGTTGAATTCAGTGGGAGTCTTCCACCAGAGCGAAGAAGTCAACGTGGAAAAATTCCTCGTCGTCGATTTGAGATCGAAGGGGAATCTTTTCTATGTGAAGCTTTTGACGCTTGTGAACCTACTTTATTCAAAGAAGCAATTTCTTCACCTAAGAGTGATGAATGGACATCTGCTATGGAAGATGAAATTTCCTCTATGTACAAGAATCAGGTTTGGGAGTTGGTTGATCTTCCGCCGGGGCGTAAGGCAATTGGAAACAAGTGGGTTTTCAAGGTCAAGCGCAAGGCAGACGAATCAATTGACAAGTATAAGGCACGCCTTGTGGCGAAAGGCTATACCCAAAAGGAGGGTCTAGACTATGAAGAGACATTCTCCCCGGTGGTGAGATTTTCTTCAATTCGCCTTATTCTCTCTATAGTAGCACATATGGATTTAGAACTTTTCCAAATGGATGTTAAAACTTCATTTCTCAATGGGGAACTAGATGAAGAGATCTATATGACTCAACCAGAGGGTTTTGAAGTCAAGGAACATGAGCGTAAAGTGTGTCACCTCAAACGTTCCATATATGGACTCAAGCAATCATCTAGACAGTGGTATATTCGCTTTCACCAAGCAATAACCTCAATTGACTTTGTGATGATTGAGGAACACCATTGTGTGTACGTTAAACGGTCCAAGGGAAAGATCTTAATCTTATCATTATACGTTGATGATATACTACTTGCCGGGAATGACATGGAGATGATAAATGCCACTAAAGAGTGGTTATCTTCATCATTCAAGATGAAAAACTTGGGTGAAGCAAATTATGTGCTTGGAGTTAAGGTCATTAGGGATCGTTCAAAGAAACTTCTTGGTTTGTCTCAAGAGACTTACGTAAAGAGAGTTTTAGAACATTTTGGTATGACTAACTCAAAATTCGTTGTCACTCCAATGGAAAAAGGTTGTATCCTTAGTATAAGCCAATGCCCTAAGAATGAAGAAGAGAAGAAAAGAATGACTAACACCCCTTATGCAGTGGCAGTTGGGTGCTTGATGTATGCAATGTTATGCACCCGTCCTGACCTTTATCATGCAGCTGGAATTTTAAGTAGATTCCAAAGCAACCCTGGCCCCGCACATTGGCGGGCGGTCAAGAGGGTTCTTCGCTATTTGAGCGGATCAGCAAATATGGTTCTTTGTTATCGAGGTGGGGACTTGAGCCTAAAAGGGTACACTGATGCAGATTGGGCTAGAGATGTAGATGAACATAAATCTACTTCAGGTTATGCATTTCTGCTTGGTGGTGGAGCTATTTCTTGGAGTAGCAAGAAACAGGAAAGCATATCCCTTTCCACGATGGAGTCAGAATACATTGCTTGCTCAGCAGCTGTTCAAGAAGCTGTTTGGTTAAGGAGGTTCTTACAACATCTTGATGTCACACCTAATGTGAATGGTCCTGTACTTACTAACTGTGATAGCATGGCTACTTTAGGGTTTGCCAAGGACCCTAAGTACCATAGTAGGACCAAACACATTGACATTAAGTACCATTTCACTAGAGACATGATTACAGAAGGAAAGGTGGTTCTTAAGTATATTCCTACTGAGAGCATGTTAGCTGACCCTATGACTAAGCCTCTGATCAGAGAGACTTTTCAGAAACCTATGACGTGTTTAGGGCTTCGTAGGATTTGATTAGTTATTTTTAACACCTTGCAGACATTATTATATTCATTATTGTTTTGAATTTAATACATATTTTTCATTTTCATTCCTTGTTGAGTTTATGGGATGTTTATTGATTGAAAATTATGTGGAATACATTTTAATTAAAAAGATGTCTGAAGGACTAGAATTGGCCCTCTCACACGGGTAATTCGCCTTGTCGTTATATGAGCGAGCAAGATGAGATAATAATGTATTTGACACTTAAAGGGGGTGGCAAATGACATTATAATATATCGCCTTAACATACAGTTAAGATGAGACCTATTTTATATAGATCAATTTGAAGTGTTTGGTTCATAACTTCGAATGTCCTTGTGAAAGTCCGAATGTGAGACCTTAAAGAGGCACTATGTGAGTGACTGCTTTCGAGGACTCAGGTTAGATGCCATGAGGGCAACTAGACTAAGATTCGTACGATGTTAGAGTATGACATGCCCAATTCGAGTGAGAGTTCCATCGTAGCATGCATTTCATACTGTATGTGACTATAATTCGACCTCAGAAAGTGATTGAATGATCCCTGCTTCATCACTGTGTGAGTTCTAGTGATCAATATGTGATCACATTATGCCCTATGTGACTTAGAACTATGTCGAGAATCCAAAGATTAATGATGCTACTTTGGCATGCCGACCTAAGGGTTTTGCACTTACAGTCAGCCTCGCGGAGTATTGTTGGGAAAGCTGTTAATCTAAAGATAATTGGCATGAGGGTCTAAGGAAGACAATTATGATATACATCTCTGTTTAGTGACTCAATGTCCGGATGATCATATTGAACACACGGTTCATTAGGTTGATCTTGAGCACATAAACTGATTGGGGTTTAAACATCATTTATGAGGGGTTAAAGATGTTTAAATTGATGTAATCATTATGTCTGGGGCATAGACGAGTTTTTGACTAACGAGGACGTGCTATATTGGTAGATGGTATTTGATATAGCACTCCTACCCTTATATACTTTTCTTGTCTGGTCACACGCCTCACTTCCTGTATGAAGAGATGAGTATTCAACGAGTCTTGAGAATGTATATGGCATATCCCATTTGACCGAGTGGGAGATGTTAGACACGTGATTTATTATCCCTAACTAACTGATGCGTTCAAGCTGGGATAAGGGGAATTTGGAGGATAATTCAAATAGAGACTCTTATGTGAATGTGACTCTATAACTTAGTCCAACCAGTATTCTAAAAATTGGGTCTCTACAGGAACCAAGAGATATACAACACGTAATATTTCATATACTCCTCCAGACCGAGAAATACTATCTCTAGCTACCATCGAGAGTTTAGGATTTGAGTGTGAAATATATAATCAATATCCATCTTGTGATATTGATTGGACGAGCAAAGCGAGTGGTTGCAGGAATGATCGAGACAATCAAGGGTTCGTAGGACAAGCATAATTCTTCCGCAACAACGAGCGTTGGATTTAATCCAATAAGGTAATACTAGAACTCGTTATGTGATGTATATGTGTATCCATCACTCTAAATTACAATCATCATGACTGAGCCCGAACAACCACCTGATCGGACAACTGGCCGAAAACCTGGCCAGACAAACCCTATTCCGCCAACAAAAATTGAACCTAATTCTCCCTTTTTCTTTGGACCGCAAGAAATGCCAGGTGATTTAAAACCCCTACACGTCTGCGTGGAGATAATTATGATGATTGGGCTGGGGACATTCAAATGGCTTTGGAAGCACGATGAAAGTTTGGATTTTTGGATGGCTCCATCACCACTTCTTCTCCTCCATGCACTAAATTAGATTGGACTACAATTCATGCCATGATTGTCTCTTGGCTTATAAATACGATTAAGCCTGAGGTAAAAGTTTCTGTATCTAAATATCAAGATGCTAAAAGTTTATGGGACACATTTAAGTCACGATTTTCTTTAGTGAGTGGTTCTAGAATTCAATAACTTAAAGCCTCAATTGTTAGATGTGAACAAACGAAGACTATGTCAGTCTCTACGTAATTTGGACGATTAACTGCCTTGTGGGAAGAACTTCACCTTCATGAGCCACTCATCACGTGTGATTGTTGCGCTGGTTGTACGGCGGAAAGCAAACATGAGTTAAGACGCAAAAATAGCATGCTTCATCAATTTCTTGTGGGTCTTTATTCTGAATACTATGCTCAGCCTCGCACGAATATTCTGTCTCAAGTCCGTTGACTTCTTTAGATATGACTTATCAATTGGTCGCTCAAGATGAGCGTGTTCGGTTGGCCAAATTAGTACATGACGTGCCATCTGATGTAGTTGGCTTTGCTCTTAGATCTGTTGGTCAAGGGCGTGGAAAGGCAGTGCTTCAAGATAAGGCATACTTGAGTTGCAATCATTGCAAGCAATATGGTCACGAGATGAGCCAGTGCTTTGAAATCATTGGCTATTCGGAATTGTGGGGTGAAGGTGGAAAACCTGATGGCGGAAATGGGGGAGGTAAAGTTGCTTCTCAATGGATTGGACGAGGCAAGAATGGTTCAGTTCGAGCACACGCAATAACCATCAGTGGATATGTGCAGCCAGATGCGCGATTAGATGTTCAGACAACTGTTGTCATATATGCTGGCACAACTCTTTTTCTGTAGGAGCAGCCATTGCATGAGCAAATTCCAACAATACAGCCTCTCAACCCTTCTCAGCTTATCAATGGAAGGCTATTGCTGGACTTCTTGGTAACACCAGACTTTCAGAGTATCGCGTGAACGGTATGTTTGATAACTCTGTATGGATAATTGATACAGGGGCCTCTAATCATGTCACCGATATTATGGATCTTTTATGTCACGTAAGTGATATTCCTGACTGTCCAGTTGGTCTTCCCAATGGTGACTCTGTAATTGCTATAAAGAAGGGATCCGTGGTGTTGATAGACAAAATAACTCTTCAGAATGTTCTTTTTGTGCCTACTTTAAGTTGCAATTTAATTTCGGTTTCACAATTAAATGATGATATGCATTGTATTGTCCAATTTAACTCTCATATGTGTGCTATATAGGACCAGTTGAGGGAGTTGATTGGAACGGGTGTTAGACGAGATGGACTTTACTACTTCAAGAAAGCGGATACAATGTCTCAGATTTCAGTAAATGGTGTGGCATCTACCTTAGAACTTTTGCATAAGCGAAGAGGACATCCGTCAGAAACAATAGTAAAGCTTCTCCCCTCTATTAGTGATTCTAAGTGTAGTCTCAATAAAGCTTATGTGGTATGTTTTCGTGCAAAACAACATAGAGACAAATTTTCATTAAGTGAAAATAGGGCTACTAGAATTTTTGAAAGATACATTGTGATTTGTGGGGATTTTATAGACATGACTCTTCTTGTGGTGCACAATATTTTTTTACTATTGTTGATGATTACTGTCGCACTGTTTGGATTTATTTGTTGATTGACAAAACCAAGGTATTCCAAGTATTCATGTCCTTTTTTGCTATGGTAAAACACCAATTTAATCAAACGATTAAGATTGTGCAAAGTGATAATGGTACTGAGTTGAAGTGTTTATTGGATTTCTTTTCTTCCACGGGAATTCTTTTTCAAACATCTTGTATTGGAACTCCTCAACAAAATCGGAGGGTTGAAAGAAAATATCATCATATTTTGAATGTTGCAAGGGCTTTGAGGTTACAAGCTAATCTCCCAATTTATTTTTGGGGAGAGGCTCTTGCTTCTGCTTATTTAATCAATCAAACCCTATCTCCCTTACACAACAAAACCCTCCATGAAATTCTTTTTGGCAACCCCTTCATATAATACCATTTGAATATGGCAAAATCTTGCAAAAAACTAGTTTTTCCGTAACATAAGAAAAAAACTAGTTTTAAAGCACTAAGTCTAACTAATAAGAGTGATGAACTGTTCTGAAAACTAGTTTTTTTATAACATTTTGAAAAAAACTAGTTTTTCACAAGAGTTGCTCTTTGAATATTTGGTTCTTTATATTTTTCTCATAATCAGAAAGCAGGTGGTGACAAATTTGCAAGTCGTAGTGAAAAGTGTATGTTTTTAGGGTATCACTTTGGAAAAAATAGATGGAAACTCTTTGATCTTGAAACTAAAGAATTTTGTCTTTAGAGATGTTAAATTTTTTCAAGACATTTTTCCTTTTAAAGAACTTGAAACATCTAACATTATTCCTGAGCATATTGCTGACTTGAATGGAGAGATCGACTTTAATTTTGCTGATTATGATCCGGAAACCTCAGCTCCTGTTACACCCGCCAGGTACAGATGTTCTGACAACTGCCGTCACACCTGCCGACATAGCTACCACTCTTTCTTTAACAACAACCGTGGTTAATGATAACTTGGATCTTGATCTTGGTAATTAGCCTGCTGAACTGGGTAGGGGAATGCGTGAGAAGTTTCCTTCAGTCCATTTCCGTGAATATGTGGTTCACACGATCGATGCTAAAAGTCCATCTCTCGTCACACCCTCTCCTCAGCTCCTTTCAGGTACTCCATATCCTATAGCACACTATATGAATTTTGACAAATTTTCTCTGCAACACCGAAATTATCATGCTGCATTAACTCTATGCAGGGAACCGAAGTCCTTTCGTGAAGCTATGACGGGCGATAGATGGAAACAATCAATGCATGAAGAAATCAAACCCTTGTAGGATAATGGTACATGGACCTTGGAGCCTCTACCACCAGGAAAAAGGGCATTGGGTAATCAATTGGTTTATCACATCAAAATCGTTTTGACGGAAGTATTGAAATATTGAAGTCACGGTTAGTAGTCTTAGGAAATCATTAAAAGGAGGGGATTGATTGTGCTGAAACATTTGCTCCAGTTACAAAAATGGTCAGTGTCCGTGCCTTCCTAGCAGTTGCTGCTTCTAAGAATTTGGAACTTCATCAGATGGACGTTCACAGTGCCTTCTCACGGAGATCTTGACGAAGAAGTATACATGAAGCTGCCTCCAAGTTTTGAGTCCTCTAAACCAAATATGGTGTGTCAGTTTCGTAAGTCATTATATGGGTTAAAACAAGATCCAAGATGTTGGTTTACGAAGCTAGTTGCTTCCTTAAAGGGGTAAGGATTTCTTCAATCATATTCTGATTATTCTCTGTTTATCTTCACAAAAGGTGTTGTTCATATAATGTGCTTGTGTATGTTGATGGTCTCATTATTTCTGGGAACAATTCCGCTACTTTATTTGAGTTCAAATCATATCTGAGTGATTGTTATAAAATGAAGGATCTTGGGCCTCTTAAGTATTTTCTTGGCATTGAGGTTGCACGAAGCACTACTAGATTATTTCTGTGTCAAAGAAAGTACGCTCTGGATATTATTTCAGAAACTGGATTATTAGGAGCTAAACCGACAGACTTTCCTATAATCCAAAATCACAAACTCATACTAGCTTTTGGCAAGGAGCTCTGTGATCCAAAAAAATACAGACAACTGGTGGGTCGTCTCATTTATCATATTATATCTCAGTTTATGCAAACTCCTAGGATTTAACATTGTGAAGTTGCCCTGTGAGTTATTCGATACCTTAAGCGAACACCTAGTCAAGGAGTTGTCTTGACAAGTGACAGTGACCTGACCTTAACTGGTTGGTGTGACTCCGATTCGGCAGCATGCCCTCTCACTCGTAAATCCCTCACAGGATGGTTAGTTTTTCTTGGTAATTCACCTATTTTGTGGAAAACCAAGAAACGTGATACAATATCACGATCTTCTGCAGAGGTCGAATATAGATCTATGGCGGCACTTACTAGTGAATTGAAATGGTTAAAGGGGTCTTTTACTTAGTTTGGGAGTTCACAATCCGAAAGCTATTCCTCTTTTTTGTGATAGTCAATCGGCTATACATCTTGCTCAGAATCTGGTTTTTCGTGAGAGATCAAAGCACATTAAGGTTGATTGTCATTTTGTTCGTGATTTGGTCAAAGAGGGTCTTATTGCCCCTTCATTCGTTCCTACATCTACACAGTTGACGGATATCTTCACTGAAGCTCTTGGCAAGAAGTAATTTGATTTTCTCCTTAGCAAGTTAGGCATTCTGAATCCCCATGTTCCAATTTGAGGGGGTGTTATGATATGGGGATCTCCTAATATAATTATGAGATTTGATTTCTTTGTTATTATTAACTATTAGTTTTCTTTCATTGTTACCTACTCAAATTAGATTTCCTAGAAGCCTTTTCTAAATTGTATTCTCTTTATTGTCCTATATATACTTCTTACAATCAATGAAAAACCAAGCTTTACCCTAATTATTTCTTCTCTTCTATGTGACGAGCAAATACTGCGCAATAGAGCGCGAGCAACAAAATGGTGTTCATCTGTCACAATAAAATGTTCTAGAAACTAGTCTAGTGGTTATCTCCAATATTTCATATACTCCCTCCATCCTACTTTAGTTGAGACTAAAATTTTGGACACAATATTAAAGAAAAAATAAAGAAAAATATGAGAGAGAATTAGTGAAAGGAAATGCTTTGAGTATGAAAAGTAAGTAGGAGAGAGAATGAGTGGGAGGTATAAGTGAAAATCTGGGGAAAATTTGTTTTTAAATGCGCAGTGATATTTTTGTAATAAGTGAAACTTCGTACGCAGTGACAATTTTGAAAATAAGTGAAACTTCGTGCGCACTGAATCCATGACAACCAAACCTTCTGGATATCAATCTCAAATGATTCTAGATATCAATATTATAACCTTCTGAATATGAATTAACAAGCACATATAAACAAGCCATGACTAACAAACTTTTTGGATAACAACCTAAAAGGGTTCTAGATATCAAAATTAAAGCCTTTTGGATATGAATTAACAAGGACATTTTAACAAAACCATGACCAACAAACCATCTGTATATCAATTTTTAATGTTTCTAGATATTAATAGCAAAGACTTCGGGATATGAATTAACAAGCACATTTGAACAAAGCCTTTGCCAACAAACCTTCTAAATATCAATATTAATGGTTTCTGAATATGAATTAACAAGCACTTTTTCATAAGATCATGACCAACAAACTTTCTGATATCAATTTCAAAGGTTTCTGGATATTAATAGCAAAGAATTCTGAATTTGTTAACTAGCACATTTGAATAAGACCAACAAACCTTCTGAATATCAATATTAAAAGTTTCTGAATATCATTATCAAAGGCTTTTGGATATGTAATTGAGTTTATGGAGTCGTTTGAGCACATACACGACAATGAGCTTAACTTTTGACTACTGATGAAATGCGGAACGCACAACATTTCAAATCGAAGGAAATTTCGAGACCTACAAAAATCACAAAGTTTACCTCTAGAAATAGGTTTAAAAACCCCAAAATACATCATGTAAAGCCTTAAATGCACATTTGAAGTTTTTATAAATAAAGTGTTAAAAGATGGTCATCAATAGTGTTTAAGATGATCAGTTGTGGTGTTACAAAGATCCAGTCCGTGTGTTGAAGAATTCTAGGGGTGCTAAAAAGTTTTGATTATTTACAAAATACCACTGCATGTTTTTTTATATGTTTCTGTTATTTACAAAAATGTTGTCGTTCATTTAAAATCTCGTTTTTCCTAATCAATAGGAAAAATGCGTTTTACGTCAGACCAACTCAAGGTATAATATCTTGACTGATATTGTGAGTATAAAAGTAAAATATGAAAGGAAATAAGTTGAGAATAATATAAAAAATTGCCGTTTTGGACAGTCCCAAATAAAATGAGATGTGCCAAAAAAAGAAATCAATCCAAAGTGAAGTAGGAATTATATAATTTGAACTACTAATAAGCCAAACTTATTATTTCATAGAATTCGGGTCGATACAATTAAAACCCACATAAGTGAAGATCCAGTAGATCAATTTATTAAAGGTAGACTTGCCTTTTAACCTGCCTTCCCACCAAAAATGATTATGTACTCCCTCCTTCCCATTTAAATGTGCATCAAAGTTTCTGACACACTGATTAAAGAATAACAATAAAATAAGAAAAAAGTAAGAAAAAGAAAAAAGTGGAGAGAGAATATTGTGAGTGTAAAAGTAAAATAAGAGAGAGAATGAGTGGAAGGAATAGTTAGGAGAGAGAATATTGTGAGTGTAAAAGTAAAATAGGAGAGAGAGTGAGTGGGGTAAATAGTGAAGATTCATTTTCCATTTTGGACAGTTCATACTCGATTGGGACGGACCAAAAGAAAAATAAGTGTACACTCGGATGGGACGCGGATGGGACGGAGGAAGTATTTGATAGAGACTAAAATTGAGAGTTTTGAACAAGAGTGCGTCTGCTGAGAAACGCGTTTCTCCATAACTATGGAGAAACGTGTTTTTCATAAATAGTTTACATTTGATAACTAAAAAAATCCAAGGCAGAGAAAAAGCTGGATATCCGGAAGCTTTGCATTTGATAAAAGCTTTGCGGTTGATATCCGAAGACAGGAAAAGGATGTGAAATGTATATCCGTAAATTAGGCGCATATCCGTAAAACCTAGGTGCATATCAGAATGTGTTAGGCATATCGAAATTGCTATTGAAGGTTTTAGAACCTTCAATGTATATCGAAACATTTTGAAGGTTTCTGATATTCATTTGAAGGTTACGGATATCACTTTCATAATTTATCTACCATCCCGACATGGAGTATTCTGTTAGAGACTAAAACGCGTTTGATTTTTGAACAATTATCGCAATCTGATTTACTGCCTCAAATTTATTTCTAGGGACTAATAATGCAATTAAACTTAATTTCATTTTGTACAACATGCTAATAACTGTGTACCTTACTATTTCTCGGGATAATGCACATCTGAAAAAAATAAAGAGGAGAGAGAGAAGAAATCATTATAAATATACACACATTTCTCTCTTGAGTGCGTGTATGCAATTTTTTTAAGAGAGAGAAACACCTTTGGATCTCTACTAAATATTTCTCCCTTCTCCCCCGTCCTCCTGTTTCCTGCATAGACGACGCCATGAGAATCAGAAAGAACGCAAAGTTCTCACAGTTCTCCACAATCTCAACTCCTTCTCCTTCTCCTTCTCCTTCCTCAAATTCCCTCATGAAAACCCACCTGCACTGTCAGCTCAATCAATCTCCATGGGATATTATCACTTTCCCAGTACCGAATTATTCAGATTCATCTGACCCTTTTCAGGTAAATATCTCTCTCCATTTCCTCTTTTACTTACTTTTTAACCAGATCCGATGAAACCCAGTAGTGAATAATCGTTATTTTTGTTACATTTGTTAGTTTTTAGTGTTATTTCATTAGGGTTGTCGATAAAATTGAAACCTCTTATTTAGGGTTTATGTAAACCCCTAAATTCCACCATTTTTGAACGGTTTTTAGCCTCGTATACTTAATTTCTGTAATGGGTTTTGCTTTTTTTGATCTATTATACGTGATTTTCAATGTTTTGTTTCAATTTGTTTTAATTTGAGTGGGTTAATATGTTTATAGGTAGATGAAGACTTTGGGTTTGCTGGAAATGGGAGCTTTGGTGACTCCATTGGAGCTCTTCAGAGGTAACCCATCATTCGTTTGTTCAATTTCGATTTGTGTTTAATATTTGCTTCACTGTATATTGCATGACACGATAATCAGGGTTTCCATTTTCGATACCACGTATTTGAAAATGTTTCCTTACATGTGTATGCATACATGTTCAATTGAGCTCAAATTATGAAATATTGACTCGCTTGTTGAATTCTTTGATCTCGATTTCATATATTATCGCGTACACAGTCCTTTGGAAAGTGAAGAGGTGTTGAATAATGACCAGAAATTGGATTTTTGCTCCGATGGTTCACGAGTAGGGTTTGATTTTGATAGTGAAGGGAAAGAAGAGAAGATTATGATTAAGAAAGGAGAAGAAGAAGATGTCGTATTGTGTTGTGAGACAGATGGAAAAGGTTGGCAATGTGGGAGAATAGTCAAGAAGAATGGGTACACACACAAAATGTGTGCCCGTCATTTGAAAAGCTGCAAGAAATCAGATGGGACCCAGAAACGAGGCCGTGGCCGTCCTCCGAGCAAGAAGAAGAAACCAGCTCCGGCTCCGGCCGGACCTAATGAGAATCCTAACGAGTACTATTATTATTCGGGGTTCGGACCACTATGGGGAAAGAAAAAGGGTCCCGGGAGAACGAGCGATGATGATGCTACTAGTATGTCGAAGAATGAAGAAACAAATAAGAAAATTTTGGTGCCGGAGATCGATTATATGGAGTGTGATGATGATGACGATGAGGAAGATGGAAGGGAGATTGGGAAGAAGAGACGGAGGAAGAGGATTAAGGCTAGATCTTTGAAGTCGTTAATGTGAATGGGTTTGGCTTTTGTTGACTAATGGGAATGGGTTTGACTTTTGTTGAATTGAAGAATTGAAGAAAGGCTGGCTAGGTAAGTCGAATTTGTTTTGTGGATTTTTGTGTGTTTATTGTTGTTGTAATTGTTATCTAGGATTCTACTTTTGATTTGTTTTTGGAGTTTCATGTGTTATCTTTTGTTAGGGGTGTAACGAGTTTTATTGAACGTGGCAATTAGACATGGCCAAATCCGGGTACGGGCCCGATCCGACGGGTCACGGGTCTGAAAATGAAGAACCGGAACCGAACCGAACCGTGAGATGCACGGGTACGGGTTTGGTTCCGGTACGGTTCCTACGGGTACGGGTACACGGTTCCCACGGGTCCAAAATAATTCTGTTTTTTTCAAAAAAAAAAAAAAAATCAAATTTTTTTTTTTTTTCAAATTTAGTTGTTACCTCATCCCCTCTGCAACTAGTCCTCCATGACTACAAGCACTCAACAAAGCCAAGAAAGTTACCACATTTGGCATAAAACCTTCTTCCTCCATCTGGTGAAGTAGCTTTGATGGCATTTTCCGGGTGCCCATGAACACCATAAGCTGATATCATGGCTGTCCAGCTTTTCACATCCTTCTTTTCTATTCTGTTGAAAATTTCAATGGATTTCTCTAGCAGCCCACATTTCGAGTACATATCCACTAAAGCTGTTCCAAGAACCGCATCTATTTTCATCTGCTTCTCCTCCACATAATTATGGATGGATTAACCTAACTTGAGACTGCCTGTGGGGGCAGTACTACAGGCTAAAAGTAAGTAACCCCGCCAACGTAGAAGAATTGGGGCTCACTCCTTTGGCTTCCATTGACTGTAGTAATGCTAATGATTCTTCCAACTGCCCGTTACTAACGCCAAGGGGACTGAAAACTGAAAAGAGGCCAAAAAATTTCTGGCGTTCTGACCGTTCTGACGCATCTAACGCGGTTCCTGACGCGGGTCTCACGGGTATGGTTTCACGGGTCGTAACGGGTACGGTTTCACGGGTTTGGAGAAAGAGGAACCGGAATCGAACCGCCAATTGTATGGGTACGGGTCCAACGGTTCACGGGGTCTTACACGGTTCCAATTCTGACGGGTCAAATTCGGGTACGATTCCACGGGTCTGAACGGGTACGTGTCGGCCATGTCTAGTTGCAATTAAAAGAGTAGTGTTGGGTGATGTGCAATACTTATATTGCAAGGACGCTATAGTCATTTAAACTCATTTACAGTCGATTTTCCTATTAATATATTAATATCAGTTAAATGCAAAAAGAATAAAAAAAATACCACACTCGCCTTTACCTCGACATGGTTCTTTCTTGCCAACTAGCTTTAGCTATGGTGACATAAGTTCACAGCCTTCCGCTTTCCCGATGATTCAGCTGGACGAACCTCTCCTTCAGAAACCACATTACGATTATATGTGTCAATTAACGATTCACAAAACCTGTATGAAAAATACAACTAATTAGAACTATATCTAGTGAAAAAGAGAGCAAGGAATATGCGCAATCCTTAATGTCAACACATGTATATGGTACTAATGCCCCCTTTTAAATATGCTACTTGAACACTACTTGTGTAAAGCAAAAAAGATAATGGCATTAGTACCATAATAATATGGGAAAAGCAGGATATAGAAATAATGCCTAAAACGGTAAACAAAATGGACCATTTACTAAAATAAACGAAGATTGACCACAATTTGATAATTTATTCAGAGGATATGGATCAAGAAAGCCAAATAGTTAGCTGTGTATAATCCATATTAGTAAAAAATAAAAATTCCAAGTGAATAAACCCAAAATCTGAACAAATTACCACAATGCTAAAAATCCATCAATAACAAAACATAGATTCATTTTTCAGATCAATGCGACACATCTTGTTACAAAGCCAAATCACCAGTTAGATATACTTTGTAATGAGTTTGATTTATGTGAATGCGTAGGGAGGAGAAGATAAGAGTGCACAAATAAGCATACATATCTCGCTTCTCTTAATAATTAAAAAGAAAAAAAAATGAAAAAGCACATTCATCATAATGGCAACAAAAACTTGTGGCATTCAAAATTTCACCGAGAGTAAGCCATCGCCTGTACATCTGTCACATCAAAAATTTAAAACAAGATCACATACCTACAAGTGTGTTGTCGGTAACTGTAAGTACCTAAATCTGGCTCATGCCTTCCGGTTAAGTTTTCTGGCAATTTCCCGAACTTTCATAAAGTTTAGGGGCAATTCGGAAACTTTTCCAAACTTTCCAAGGGAGGAAGGACCTGCTAGGAATTAAAGTTCCAAGCAGGACCTCGCTGGAAAGAAGCCTCTAGCTGCCACCTTGCATGAATCTAGAAACATGCTGACACGACAGAGGATAACGCCGGGCGGCTTCTTTTGCCGCAGATTCACGACGGACGGCTTCTTTAGGAGGCATACTGCAGCCTATAAATAGAGGCCTCCTCTACTCATTTTAGATATAATTTTCAAGCACTGTTACTCTGCCAAATTCACACCACGAATTTCCAGAAACTAAAACACTCAAAAACTCACCTCCCTCCTCCATAAATCCTTCCTAATCTATTCCTAAATAGGAAAATCCCCTTGGGAGATAGAGAGAACCACTATTGATAATTTCTCCTTCCTTTCCCCTTTATATAATCTCATTATATTGCTTTACTTATTGTTTGTGATTTATATTTTCATTACTTGTCGTTTATATTGATTTATTGCCCTAAAGTTTCTATCTTTGCAATGTAAATCATCATATTTCCCTTTTCCCCACACAAAGGATTCATTGGGGATCCTCTCCCAAGGATGAACAAGGGTCCACAAGTGGCTTGTTCTAGGAAAGATCAACCACATGATGATGTGATGTCCCTTTACTTTTTACATAAAAATGCAATCTTTATTTCAATTATGTCATTCCCCTCCCTTTGATCTAGCTTTTAAAGGATTGTCCACCTTATGAGGTCTTAAAGGACATAGAAAATGCCATAAAGATCATCCATTTTACTTCATATCTCTAGTTTAATAATGTCCATAGCGTTATTTACCTTAAAAATACAATTTTTAATTTAAATGTCATTTCCCCCATGTCCCTAAAAGATGGATCTCTCTTCGAGGATTGTCTAGTAGCCTTTTAAGGCACGAAAGACATATGATGAGTATAAAGATCCAATCTTTATACCCCTTCCCCTAGTCCCCTTGGTTCTTGGAGCATTCCGTGGTGTGGATCGGTGTAATGACTTCATCTTTACATCATTTCCACCATTAAAATGCCATAATCGTAGTCCCTTTAGAAGAGGACGGATCTTAGTCCCGACATCTCCGATAATCACTTGAGAGGAACATAAATGTCCCTACAAATCTCTATCGTCTCAAGATGTAGGATTGATGGGCAAAGATTCCTCCTTTTCTAAAAAGTCTCATTCTTGGACTTAAAAGGTGTCCCTCTCTCGATCACATGTGACCAAGTCCCCAAAGAACATTGGTTTAAGACATACCAAGGCTTTTACGCCTACCATGGTTGATTAATCCAACGGGAGAGTAGAAAGGTCCCGTAATGATGATCACGAGTCCAAAATAAGCACGAGATTAAAATCCCGAAAACATCAAATCCAAGGAATCCCGAGCTATAACCTACTTATATGGTTTATATGTCCGCCAGATAAACTTGGCACATTCCCTCTCCTTTTCAAATCACACATACACACGAGCGCACAAACAAGCACAAACTTCGGATCTAGGAAGATTTGCTTTTGCAAGGCTCCTTGGGTGAACGCAATACGTTCTTCTCAAGGAGTAACTTAACCTCCGGACCCTTATCCTTTTTTTCAAAGTTTTGAGGAAATCAAAATGGCGTGGCGACTCCGTTTTTTCAATAAAACCGGTGTCTTCAAACTGAGGTGAACGGCGACCCTATAAAAACGGTTCAATGCCGAGGGCCCACATTCACAGCGATGACGTTTGATCGAGAGAGGGAAAGAGATTAGAGAGCGAGAGCGATGGCGATGGCGAGGGCGAGGGTGAGGGCGAGGGTGAGGGCAGGCGACGGCGTTTAAAGTTTGAACTGGAACTGGGTGAAGTGAAAAGAGGGATTAGAATTTAGAAAACCCTAGAATAGGAATGACAGGAACGTCAACGACACGAGGTAAGAAAAAAATAAAAATTCGACGTCGTCGTTTTGACGAGTGGGCACTGGAAAAAAAGACGGGTTGGCCCGCCCCGCCCTGCCCCAAACCCGTTTGGGCCAACCCGAATTGGCCCACTTTTATTTGGGTTAATAGTTTTAAAGCCCAACCCACCCCTATTGCATGGCGGGGCGGGCTGGCCCGACGGGCTCAACCCAAATTGACGGCTCTAGTAAAAACACACGTTCAAAAATTCAATAGTGTTTTTCACATGGTATCAGAGCAATCCTAAACAACGTTTCCTCTAGTCAGTAGTCTTATTTTTTCCCGCTGAAGAAGTCGTCTAATTCGTGGCCTCTTGTTGATTCGGTGTCGAGCAGGAGCGTCAAATTCCATAGCTTGCTCACATATCAAAGGGCTGGACAGTCTCTACTTCTTGGTTTAGCACACAGTTGGTCTTCTTGCAGTCACCTTGCTGTCAAGCTCATTCAATAACAATCATGTCCGATGGAAAGAAGGTTCCATTGATCAACGATCCGTCATCAATATATTACATTCATCCTTCGAACAACCAGGTCTGAAAATTGCTACATATCTATTGAATGGTGATAACTATGATATTTGGTCTAATGCTATGAAAGATGGCCTTCAAGCCAAAAGTAAAATTGGGTTATTGATGGTATTCACTCTAAACCTAATTCAACTAAAGCAGATGAAATAATTGCTTGGAAAACATGTACTTCGTTGGCTAAATCTTGGCTTTTTAATACTTTAGACAACTCCATTCAAGCTAGTGTCTCTTACTCTGAGTCTGCCAAAGAATTGTGGGAGATTTGTTTGAACGTTTTTCAATTGGTAATGCCTCTCGTATTCATCAAATATGCACTGAACTTGCATCCACTAAGCAGCAAGGTATGTCTGTTGTTGCTTATTACACAAACTTGAAGGGTTTATGGGACGAACTCAACATTTTGGTGCCAATTCCCCATTGTACATGTGGGTCTTCTCAAAAGTAAACAGTTCAGCATGAAGAAGAGCGAGTTGACCAGTTTTTGCAGGGAATAGATGATACAATATATCATCATATTCGCTCGCAGATTTATATGATGGATCTGATACCAACCTTGAAGAAAGTATTTGCTATGGTGAGTCGTGAAGAGCGATAAAGCTCTATTGTTCGATCTCAAGAGTCAGTTCGTGAGGCAGTGGGCTTTACCGTTCAAGCTGGTCGTACAAACGTTGGCGGCTCAAACTCTAAAGTCGTAGTCGAGGCAGTGATTATGGTCGACCTTCTTGCACATATTGTGGTAAGCTTGGTCATGTGTTCGAGAGATGCTATGAGCAGATTGGTTTTCCTTAAGGATCGGGGCATGGACGTGGTCGTGGCAAGGGCTAGGGTCGTGGAGATCGTGTGAAGCAAAATCAACAACCTAGTGGAGCATCAGCTAATGCCGCAACAGTCAATATGCATACTGATGTACCTGAATTAGCAACAACAACAGATGGTAATAGGCTGCCTATCATCCCTAACCTATCTCCGGATATGGTACAATGCCTCATGACGTTCCTTGAAACATCTCCTAGCATTGAGAAACTTTCTTGTAAGAATAAAAATAATAGTCTTTATGATATGTCATTGCTTGATAGCGGTGCTTCTAATCATATGACTGGGAATCTCCAGTTTCTTATAAATGTTGTTGATACTTCACCATCCCTCGTGGGATTCCAAAATGGAACTCACACATCTGCTATTAAACAAGGACGAGTGGTATTTCCTTCTTGTTTAGTTCTTGAACATGTGTTATATGTCCCCAACTTGTCATGTACGGAGTAGTTTGATTTCTGTTAAGCAACTTATTTGTGACAATGGCTTAGAATTTGTTGTTGGAGTCGTGACAAAGTTTTATAGAGAGAATGGTATCCTGATACATAGTAGTTGTATTGGCATGCCACAGAAAATTGGCCGTGTTGAGTGTAAACATCGGTATATACTTGAGGTTGCTCGAGCTCTTCAATTTCAGGCTAGTCTGCCTATTGAATTTTGGGGTGAGTATGCTTTGACTGTTGCACACTTAATTAATCGAACCACGAGTAAAATTTTGAACAATAAGTCTCCATATGAAATGTTGTTTGGATCCCCTCTCGTTTATTCTCACCTGCGGGTTTTTGGGTCGTTATGCTTTGTACACCAAAAGTCGAGCGATAAGTTTGTTGCTCGAAGTCGTAAATGTGTATTTTTGGGGTATCCGCATGGACAAAATGGGTAGCGAGTTTATGATTTAGAAAGTCTGAAAATATTTGTATCAAGGGATGTTGTCTTTTGGGAAAATATTTTTCCATTTGCATTACAAGTACCTCCACATGCCTCCCCAACTTCTTCAGAAAATTTCCTTGTTGATGATGTTGTCGTACCTGTCCAGTCCCTTGATCAGTCACCTGTTCCGTCACATGTTCAGTCACTTGAACAACATACTAGCTCGCCTCATTCATGGGAGTTCTGGGGGAAACTGTACTGCCTGCTCCTTCCTCTACTCAAGTTGTAGAACCAGAATTGTTAGGTCGTGGTCATCGAGATCACCAGATACCTTCACGTCTTCAACATTATATATGTCACACGGCTTGGTCAGGTAGCCCAGTCTCAGCTTCTGCCCTCCAAAAGGTGTCCTCAGGTATTCCGTACCTTATAGCTCACTTTGCCACATGTCTTAAATTTTCCAATGCCCATAGAAAATTCGTGGATTCACTAACATCTCAGGTGGAGCCTCAATCATACAGTCAGGTTGTGAAATCACCAGGTTGGCGATCCGCAATGAAGCTAGAGATTGATGCTTTTGAGCAAAATGGTACTTGGGAAATCACAGACCTTCCACCAGGCAAGCGAGCAATTGGTAATAAATGAGTGTATAAGGTGAAGTATAATGCTGATGGTTCTGTGGAGCGCCTAAAATCTCGTCTTGTCGTGTGTGGAAATAATCAGACCGAAGGTGTGGATTATAATGAGACTTTTGCGTCGGTGGCCAACTAGTCTGTGTTCGCACTTTCTTATCGGTTGATGTTGCTAAGGGTTGGAAGCTTCACCAATTCGATGTCAACAACGCTTTTTTATATGGTGATTTGCATGAGGAGGTATACATGCGTATACCCCAGGTTTCTCTATTGCTTCTGCCCCAGGCAAAGTCTGTCGGCTCTGTAAATCCTTGTATGGATTACGACAATCTCCAAGAAACTGGTTCGCAAAATTAGATGCAGCACTTCGGTCTTTTGGGTTCATGCAGTCACATGCCGACCACACTTTATTCACCTATCGCAAATGTGATATATATATATATATATATATATATATATATATATATATATATATATATATATATATATATATATATATATATATATATATTTGTCTCTTTTGGTATATGCTGATGACATTGTACTAGCTGGTAACTCTTCTGGTGCATGTACTCATTTGAAGCAATTTTGGGGTCTTTTTTTCAAATTAAGGATCTTGGCTTGCTGAAATATTTCCTCGAAATTGAGTTCGCTCGTTCGTCTTCCGATTTATATATGTGCCAATGAAAATATACACTAGACATCCTTGCATAAATAGGTCTATTAGGGTGCAAACCTGTGGCTTTTTCCATGGAACAACACCACAAACTTGCTATTGCCGATGGTCCTCCTCTCGATGATCCTGCTCGTTATCGGCGCATTGTGGTAGATTAATTTATCTTACTATCACCCGACATGATATATGCTATTCAGTCCATATTTTGTCTCAATTCTCGCAAGAACCTCGTCAAGAACACTATGATGTTGCAATTTGTGTTCTACATTATCTCAAAAGCTCTCCGGGATAAGGTATTCTTCTTTGTTCTGACAGTGACTTGCAGTTGTATGGATTCTGTGATTGCGACTGGCCAGTTGTTATGTGACACGTCGGTCTCTCACTGGTTATTTTGTCACCCTTGGTTCTTCCCCCGTGTCTTGGAAAATCAAGAAACAACCCACTGTTTCTCGCTCTTCCGCGGATGCAAAATATCGTGCCATGGCCGGTGCCACTTGTGAGTTAACTTGGTTGAAATCATTTCTTGTGTCTTTAGGTGTCTTTCACACACAACCGACGCGGTTGTATTGTGACAATCAAGCAGCATTGCTGATGGAGAAAATCTCCCTCTTATTATAAATACCTAGCAACTGTACTATTTACCAATGTAGTAATATGCACAAAGCAAGGGTCGAATCCACAGGTAATAAAGTGGAACAAGTATATTTTATTAGTGTATTAAAGTAACTAAACGAAGGGGTTTGATTGGTTTAATTATTAATCTAAGAAAGCAAAATAAAACAAGCAAAGAAATCAATAAACAAGGGATTCATGGATTGGGGATCGTAACAATTATCACTTTATGCTTTTTAAATCATATAAAAAGAATTCACTCTCATTCTTGGGTTCGTTCACAAAAATATAGAGTTAAGATGTTAATATCACAGTTACGTCAATAAGAACATTAAAACCCTAATATCTCTATCTCGTTTATATATTCCGTTAAGTAAATATAAACATTCAAGAGATTCAATTTAAATCACGAGAACATAAGAACCTAGATTCATTGATTTCAGTTACGTCCTCAATTAAATCTATCTTCTCAACAATGGTCAATGTATAAATCATCCGAGTTACTGAAACGATTTATACCCAAATAGATTCATAGGCCAAAAGTATCTTAACATACAATTGAAGCCTATGACTGATCTTGAAGAATGTTGAGAAAACAAGAACGAGAGAGAGATAGGAAGAATTAAAATCCTAGCATAAAGATCAAATTGTTATTTACCTCAATCCACGAATCAAATAAATTAGCCTTGAAGAGCCATTAAAATAAATAAATAAAACCTTGAATTTGAATCTTCAATACTTGTAAAAAAACTAAACTATGTAATATATGATAAGGGGGAAGAAAAGATAGAGAGAGACATCTAAAAGCCTAATCTAGGGTATTTTATATAGGAGGAGGAAAGTAGGATTCCTGATTTACAGACAAAATAGGTCAATTTTCTAGTCAAATTAGGATTCTGCCGAAATCCGTCACAAATATGTCACTATTATGTTGAAGACTGCCTTTTTATTCTATGACGGACCAAATCCGTCACTAAAATCCATCGCTGATGCCTTGGCCGGCCATGGGCGCGGTCGCTCGGCCACCCATGGCGCGGTCGCCTTGTTTTTCTTCCAAAATGGCGCGGCCTCTCCCTTTTGTGCGTGATCGCTTGACCACTTGGCTTGGTTTCTCGGCCATGGCCTAGTTTTTTCGCCCAGCCTCGGCCACCTGCTGCATTTGGCTGGCCATGCTTGTCTTTGGCCCTTCTACTTCAGATTAGTTGCAGTTTAGCCCATAAACTTCCCTTTTTTGTACTTTGGTCCATAATTTCCAGTAACTTGCACTTTACCCCTTGAACTTTATAATACCAGTTTACTTCCCAATTTTCCATAATTGCAATTTGGTCCCTTAACTTTCAAAACAAGCTTATATCCTTCATTTTCTGCCTAATTGCACTTCAACCCCTGTACTTTCAAAACACTAACAAAACACATTAAATTCTCAAGGTTTTGAGCACCAAATAAGCTAGGAGACATATCTTTTGGATGGGTAAAACCACATTCATCAAATACCCCCAAACTTATCTTTTGCTAATCCTCGAGTAAAACAAAAACTAAAATAAAATAAAAACTAACTAACTAACTAAATAAAAACAAAGAAAATATTTTTGGGATTTGTTCAATTCATATAATAGGTTGTTGGCACAACAAGTCTCAGATTCTTCACAACACACATAATCTACAAGCATTATCATGATCATGAGATTATGTTTACATGGATGCATCTAACTTACAATTCACCGCCACAATATGATAAGATGAATGAAATATGAGAGATCAATATTACCAAAATAAGATATTTTATAGGGTCACTTGTGTCACGCTCTAAATTAATGATACTAAGATAAATTTCTGCACAAAGACACTCATATGCATGTTTAAACAAAAAGTTAATCCGGCTATTCTTTAAGGATCAAATATGGCTTTATGGCTTGCAATGTATCTCGGAAATCGCGGGCTAGGTTCACGGTTCCAAATGAAGATAAGGACTTACGAAGTCAAGTAGTGAAACTAGAGAGTCTTCATCATACATCCTCACTTTGAAATTTATTACTCCGCTCCATGCCAACCCATTGATTCAACACCTAAACTTATAATTTTGCATACTTTCACACTTGGGTTTGATCAACTTTCTTCTTTTTGGTCACTTTCCACTTCAACATTAGAGAGGGCAAAGCTTTCTTTTCAGATTTTTTTTTCTTTTCTTTATTTTTTTCTTCTTTTCTTTGCACATATATATCATGAAGAATGTGCACTCAATATTTTGCTCAAGCCCCTCTTTTCAATACAATTCATAACTCTTTTCTTTCTTTTGATGACCACTTTTCATTCTTGATTTTCCAAACATCGCCCGCAATTCCCATTCTTTCCCTAGTTTCACTTTCTTGAAAAGGTGAGAAAAAAAGTGTATAAGTTAAAAGGGTAGGATAATGAGGGTACAAAAGAAGGCGAATGATGGTCTAAGATAACCTCCTACTTTGTGAGAGATTCCATTCTTTTTAAAGCTCAAAAGGGGTTCTAGCAGAAAAATTTATGAATGACTAGAAAGTTAAAGGCTCACATATAGGGTTCAAAGAAAATAGCCAAATATCACTTCCCGAATAGCCTAATTTATGTGTTATTGGCAGTCCTGCAAGCATGTTCTAGGGACTTCGATAATGCTAAAGTGATCCTATAAAGGTCTCCTAAATTGGTAACAATGATCAAGAAAAATAGCTTGGAAGTGAAAGGTGGAGTAATCATACTTTACATGTTTCAATGCAATTATATCCCCATATTGACAATAATACTTAAGATTTTAAAATTAAAGCACTATCAAATCATCATCGACTTTAGCCAACATCCCAAAATATGAAAAGAACAAAAATTTTAATTTTTTTTTTAGGGTGACACTATATACACTCCCCTATAAACCCACAAAGTCGGAGAGATATCTACCCCTAAACTCAAAACATGCTATGTCCTCATAGCAAAGAGAACTAAAACATGCCTTGGATTCAAAGGATGATATGAAACAACAAAACTAATAAATAAAATAAATAAAATATACCTACTTGGATTGTCTCCCAATAAGCGCATTTGGTTAAGGTCGTTAGCCAGACCGTTGCTCCCATTTACATGGGATTTGAGGTGGCCACTTTCTCTTTGGCCTTAGCTTTTCTTTCCTTGGGCCACCTCGCACATTCACGGGCACAAACGCCCAAACTTTCCACATGTATGTACCATTTTTTATTAGCTCAGGTGGAGCCCAAGGTATTTTAGTGGCCTTCTTCTTGGCCTTCTTTTTCTTTTTCTTCTTTTTCATGGGGGCCTCTCCCCCAAACTCATTTGGTGCCTTGGTCCCACGGACATCAAGCACCCTATCTTTCTCAACAATCATAACAGGAGCTATCTTGATCATCAATATTAACAATAAAAGAATCAGATATATCAAGACAATAGCATTCCTCAATTTGAGCACATGAATTATTACTTTCATCTTATAGAGGAAAAAATGATTTTAATTTTTACAATGACTCCTTATGGGGTCGGTCTAGGGGGTTATACGGTCCGTCACTCAGAGAGTGTTTATCGGCCTTGCTGTTACTAGCCCTATCATGGACGTCCGCTTTATCCCTAGAATTCTCACTGTCACTCTTATCTAATTTGGCACACTTATCCTCCTCTATGTCATCTAAGGACTCGTAATCTTCCCTATATCGTCCATGGGGTGTTTCCTTATATCATTAACCGAGATTTTTATCCTCCCATCCGCTATCATCATGGACAATTTCCCATTCCCCACATTTATTATTGTGTTAGTTGTAGCCATGAAGGGACGTCCTAGGAAAATAGGAGGGTCTCTACATGTACTTTCTCCATTAACCATATCCATAACCACAAAATCAACGGGGCTATCAAGGTCCCCACTTGAACTAATACATCCTCCACAATGCCCATCGGTCTCCTAATAGAACGGTCCGCTAAATAGAGTGTCATTGTGGTAGGCTTCAACTCGGACAAGCCCAATTTCAATTATGTGGAGTATGGTAATAAATTAATGCTAGCACCAAGGTCTAACATCGCCTTCACCTCACTAGAATCCCCCATAGTAATAGAAATTGTGAAGTTTTCGGGGTCTTTTAGTTTAGGTGGGAGGTCTTGTCGAACTATGGCACTAGCACTCTCTCCCATGATTAACATCTCATTCTTTCCATACCTATGCTTTTTAGAGTTTAATTCTTTGAAAAATTTTGCATAGGCTGGAATGTTTTTAATCATATTAAGTAATGGGAGGTTTATGCTAACTTTGGAGAACATCTCCATCAATTATTTCATTTGATGATCTAACTTATGTCGCATCAATCGACTGGGAAAGGGCACCAATAGTACATATGTCTTGGGGGTATATAAGTGTCTTTGGATTTTTTCACCAATCCACATGTACTCTTTTCAGCATCTTCTTTAGAATTAAGAGGTGGAGAAGATGAAGATGAAGGAGATATAACCTCTTGACTTACCACTTTGCCATTCCGTAGTGTGGATATGGCCATTGCTTGATGTCCTTCGCTCGGAAACATTCCGGGCTTGTGACTTTGAAGGGCTTCAGCAATTTGCCCTATTTGAGTTTCAAGCTTTTTAATGGCGGCCTCATGGTTTTGAGCCGCTTGTCGATTCTCGGCCCTCAACTGATTATTCTCAGCTTTCAATTGATCTGTAACCATTTCCCACGGTTCCTTCTTTTGCTCATACGGTCCCGGTGGAGGTTGAGGATGGAGAGGCTTAGTTTGTTGTTGATTACCTCCCCATGAGAAGTTAGGATGATTCCTCAACCCCGGATTGTAGGTGTTGCTATATGGATTATTTTATGGAGGCCTTGGGTTGTATCCATTGAGTGCATGTACCTCATCATTAGAAATAAACCGTGCACCACAAGGTCAAAATTTAGTAGCATGAGTATGAAGACCACAAATAGAACAAGCATCTTGCACAACATTAGCACCAAGAGAGGTGCCTTTAGCATTAAACATAGCAATTAATTGAGATACTTGTTTAGCCAAATTATCATTACCCTCTAACTCTTGTACTCCCCTAGCCTTACCCCTTGTACTCTTTTGTTGGGAATTAGCACCCAACATCTCAAATAAATCATGAGTCTCTTGGGGAGTTTTAGCTCCTAGTGGGCCACTGTAGCGATGGGCAGAATTTTTTCCTTCTTCTTTATTTTGTTTTGAGTCGCCACCTATATTATATGGAAATATAGAAAAAACCATTTTTTTAAAGATTTGGGTTCGGGGCTTAAGTGATAGATTTGGAAGGTCAAGGAGCACCGCATCCACCCAATCCGAAGATCGGTCTTGCTAAAAGGGGGGTTTTCAAAGAATACTTTTTTAAGAGAAACAAAGAGAAGACATTCATTTAATTAGATTAAACGAAATGTGGGATCGATTGCTTCGAGACCGTCTCCATGATTTGGAGAGGCTCTAGGCCGATCCTAACCACTCTAATAATCAATTAGAACAAGTAAAAAATGAAGGAAGATTACTTTCGAGTTTAATAAGTTATTCGGACAGAGTTTCGCCTCAATCCTAGGCTTGGATCTCGATGTTCGTTGATCAACCAGGTTGATAAACGAACTTTAGTGTTTGTTTATGGGTGATTTGCAGGAATCTTTCAAGGAGAGAAACCAACAATATGCGTATTTTATAGAGTTCAACTGTCCTCCGAAATATTGAAAGTCATCAGGTATTTATAGGGGTTTTAGGAGACTCAAGTGGATTGGGATTCCTCCCAAGAAAGCTTCCAGAACTCTAAGATCAGTAGAGACCCGGATTGGTTGATATTTATCAGGAAAAGAGGTTGAAATCGACAAGGGGACTGATTCTGCACATCCTGCAGAAGGTTAGTCTCGTGCGAGACACGCCATGTCTCGCGCGGGATAAGGCTTCTCAAAGACAACTATGTCCTCCTCTTGTTATTTCGTATGCAGTTTAGTCCAAACTAACGATCGTTAGTCAAAACATAACAAAACATGACGAAATGGTGGATTTTTACTCTAAAATCAAAGTGAGACTTAGAGTGGTATAACTCTGCTCCGATGAGTTCAGAATGGGGTGTCTACAGAGCCCCTCGGAGACAAGTCTTATGGAATAAGTCATGTCGTCGATAGAAAAGACATCATTCTGATCATCAGGATGGTCGTGCCGTACGGCTGCCTGCGTATCTCTATCGGAGAATCAGACCAAAACGTAGTTTGACTCCAAAACACAAAAAGGCTGCTTTAGGTATTTTTAAAATCATTTTGAAAATCAAAACTTTTTTTTTGAGAAAAGGCAAACTTATACTAAGGAGTCAAATCAAGACCCAATTCTGAATATACATGCCTGTCTGAAGATTTATCCGAACCTGTCGGAGAAGATGTTAAAAAACAAAGGATTACATGTTCGGTCCTTCGCATCCTGTTGGTTTTGTGACGATTCGCCTATAAGGGCTCCGAACCGGGCTTTTGATGAGATGACGTACCATATGGCATGGGACCGAACTTTTTGATGACGATTCACATGTCAGGGCACTGAATCGGGCTTTAGATGACGATTCACCTGTCGGGGCGCTGAATCGGGCTTTTTGATGACGATTCACCTGTCGAGGCGCTGAATCGGGCTTTTTTATGACGGTTCATCTGTCAGGGCACTGAATCGGGCTTTTTGATTGACAATTCACCTGTCAGGGCTCTGAATCAAGCTTTCTGCTATCATGCCATGGATGAGGCATGCAGGCACACCAAGGATACCATGCAGGGGTATTCTTATGCCTGGGAGGTACACTTCTGACCTTTCCTTGTCATTTTATTTGTACTTTTCATCGGTACTTTGTACTGAATCTTGCTCTGTTTTCTTGTACAGATCTGGGGGTATGCAATCTTCTCTTTGCATAAATTTGAGCTGAGTGAGCGTGGGCCTCAGTTTCCAGATATCCAGAGATGGAGCCATTCCAATCGCACTGTAGACGAGGAGGGTAAAGATTGGACCCTGACCGTTGAGGAGGCGCGAGCCTTGCTGAACAATTTTAGTTTTGAGCAGCAGGGTTTGTATCCGTGGACCTTGTTGGAGAGTGAGGTGTATGGCGCATGGGCCATCACCAACATGCAGATGATCTTGGTATCGCTTGAGGGAGATACCATGTATCTGGGCGAGAGAGTCTTCCCTCAGCATGGGCGGGGTTCACTCATTCGGAGAGTGCCAGAGGATCCGCCCCGGGATATGCATCCTACCTTTCCTGTTCCTGCCCATAGGTATGCCAACTATGTGAACGGGTATAAGGAAGATGAATTTGTGGTCTGAGGGGCTTCATATGAGGAATTCATGCCTCGATTGATGGGTCCCCTTGTGGTGGGCGGTAGGCAGCCACGCGCCCGTGCCTCTACTTCTGTTTCCGGTTCTGGCTCGTCAGCCCCAGGCTCTTCTTCTCAGTTTGCGGGTCCCGTGCCCTTTGTGCTAGATTACGGTCCTTCGAGTTACTCGTACGTGATGGGAGGCATGCAGATGATGGGCCACATTCCGATCCCGGATCAGATTCCTGAGGGTTATCGTCGCCCTCCCCATGCCTCTTCGGTAGATTATTCTGTTTGTATTTTTTTTGTATCGCTCATATATGTGCATATGTCCGATTATTTCCTGAATATCTCTTTTTGTTAACAGATCGTCATGTCCGCGGCGGATTACGACCATGGGGCAACCAGGATGGCTGGATTGATGGCCTTGTTGTCGGACCTCTCCGAGAAGCTGTTTCATAAGGCGGCTTCGGCGGCGTCGACGCTTGCTTCTGCAGTGACTCCTACTTGCGGAGCCAAGAGACCAAGGAGGGACGGTGATGAAGGAGGTGCCGGTAGCTCAAGAGACTTGATGGCATAGGCCCCCTTACTCCCCCATTTATTTGAGAAATTTGTTTGAAATTTGTATATATTGGCCGGGTTGGCCCGAACATCTTTTTCTTTTCTTTCGGTACCTGTTAGCAAAGTATATTGCACAACAACAAGTATTTTCTCATTTACTAATCTAATCCTAGTTAGTTTTAGCTTTCTCAACTTCCGTGGTGATATCCACGAGGAAAGGAATGGCCAAATCTGGTCACGCTTTGGGTGCGGTTTTGGTATATATACTGTATATGAGGGATATATTTGCAGGTTTCGAAACTTGTTTTGGCAAGTTGGGGCTAGATTGCTTATCTGTGCAGAAATTCTGCAGAAATTACAAAAGGGTTGTCCCACGCGGGACAAGGTGTCTCGCGCGAGACATGCTTCCCAGGCAGGAGTTCTTTTTCTTTTCGAACAGGATACTATCAAGTTTTCCTTTAAAAACACATGGTAGTCTGCCCCAATACTGCATTCAAGCATCTAAAACTCTAGAGATATTCTATTAGGACCAAACTCTTGCTTACTTATTCAACCCTTTGATCCATGGCTTCCAAGGAAATCGCTCCAACGTCCATGATTGTCGATGAATTTTCTTTGCCTCTCGACGCAATTCATACTTTCAAGCAAGCATCAAGGAGATTTGTGAGATCGTTTCACAATCGGTCTCGCAATAGGTTTATTGAAGAATTTTGATTCAGAATCCTCTTTACTCTGAAGAACCTCCAACCGGATTGGAATCTTCTGCAGGGAGATGCTAGATTTTGGGATCCTTCTCTTCATCTCTTTAATTTTTCCCTTAATGAGATGGTACCCACCGTAGAGGAATTCGCCACCATTTTGGATATGCCTTTGACCAGTGAGATCTCTATTCCTAAGTATGATAGGAATCATTCGAAAGCTTTGAACGAATTATTGGGGATTCCCCTTGATATTTGCTATGAGTTGGTTCACCGTCGGTGGGTGGATTGCTCTTCTTTTCCCGAACGCTTTGGTGGAGATTCTCACGATGAGGCTTTCCATGTTTACAAACGAAACTTTCTGGCCCTTTATCTTTTTGGAGATATATTGTTCACATGTAGGGGTGGCTTGGTTGACTCCCAATTGGAGGAAATTGTTTTGCAGGCTAGGGGACGTTCTAGGAACATCATTCCTTTAGTATTGGGTGAGACCCTTCATGATCTTGATGAGCTACATAGGACCGGTGCCATGACTCAAGGGAGTCCTGTCTTATTGACTATCTGGCAACATCTCAAATTGGTAGCCCCTCCGTTGGAATAATCCCCTTTTATGTATCACATGAGGAAGCTGTTGATCAAGGATCTTTCGGAGGATGAGTGGGCTCAACTGATTGCAAAGGCCACTACTACAGATATTGCTTGGTGTCTACCATTTTGGAGATTGAACAAGTATGTTGCCAATACCAGGGGTTTTGACAGAGTTGTGCTTCCGAGTTTGCGAGATTCCTCTTTCTATTTTCCCAATCGGGTGCTTCGTCAATTTGGTCAACAGCAAGACACTTTTATTTCTGAAGGAGCCCCTCGTGGAGTGTCATATATTGGTCCAGAGTTTGCAAGGATGCTAGCTCAAGCTTGGGGTGAAGGAACCAGTCAAGATAGTTGGACGAACATTCGGAGCTTCGATGCAAGCGTCTTCTTATTCTATAAGTATTTGGATTGGTTCTTCCATAGTGGTCACCCAAGTGTGTAGAAGATTGATGAGATACGGCGTCCGTTGTTAGGGAACTCTTTTGTGTAGAGCAGTGCTTTGCGAATGAGAGAGGCTCGATTGGATCCTGCTAATGTACGAACTGACCCGACCCAAGATTTCCTTGATGGGGATTGGTATGAAAGAAGAGGTAATGGTCTCCCTGGAAAGATGCAAGCTTTGGATAGGCCCAATGTCTTCAAGAGGCTTTCAGAATCTGTTTTCACTCGCCTTGATGGATGTTCTTCTTTGAAGGGTCCGAAACGCAATAGAGATCGAGATGATGGTAGTGATCATGTCCGCCGGCCTACAAAGTCAATGAAAGGCTAGATCCTCGAGAGTACCAAGAGATTGCTTTGATAGATCAATAGTTTAATTCTTAGTATTTTTTTCAAGATTCTTAGATTAGCAAATTCGTCGTTGTCGTTAGAATTTCCCTTTTGTTATCAACAAATGCATTCAATTAATATAAGGACAAGATTTGATTTTATTATTTGGTTAGACCGAACCCGATGGCTGCCTACGTTCCTCTTTTACATCAATTAAATAAGAGGCTCAGGTTGACGTAGTTCATTTTTTAGAGAAATTGGACAAAAATTTGTTTTCCGACAGAGGGGTAGTCTCGCGTGAGACAAGACCTTTTTTTTATGCACACCCTGGTTTTTTCCTAGACCGCCTTTCTAGGTTTTCAATCTAGCGGGCTTCTTTTCTTGTGCGAGTTCTAATTTTTGCCTAGGCCGTCCCTTTTAAGATTTTCGACCTAGCGAGTGGTTTTTTTTTTCAAGAGGCCAAGTCACGCGAAGTACTTCTTGAGCTTGTCCATGTTGACCAGTTTTGGTAGTTGATCTCGGTCTTAGACCACCAATTGAAGGGCTCCCCCAGAGAATATCTTTTTTACGATGTAGGGTCCTATCCATCTTGGTCCCCACTTGCCTAGAGGGTTAAAAGGTCCAGGGCAGTGTTCGTGGAGAACTAGGTCGCCTACTCTTATATTCCTCGTCTTGACCTTTTTATTAAAAGCCCTTGCCATTCTTCTTTGGTAGGCTTGAGTGTGCTCAGTTACTCTCAGTCTTCTTTCGTCTAGCAGGGCTAGCTCTTCATATCTATTTTCTGACCAGTCAATTTCGTTCACTTGATTCTCTAGGAGAACCCTTAGTGAAGGTATTTCCAACTCTATAGATAGAACGGCTTCCATCCCGTATGTGAGGGCATATGGGGTTTCGTCGGTGGCTGTTCGGACCGAGGTGCGGTATCACCAAAGTGCGAAGGGTAGTTTGTTGGGCCAATCTTTTCCAATGACTGCCATTTTCCTGATGATGGTTTCGATCGATTTGTTGGCGGCTTCAACTGCTCCATTGGTTTGAGGCCTGTAGGGGGAGAACTTGTGCCTGACGATTTTATATTCTATCAAGAGACGGTCGGTTTCTTTATCAAAGTGGGAGACATTATCAAATATCATCTCTTGCGGCACCCCATATCGACAAATGATGTCGTGCTTTATAAATTCTGCTACCTTTCTGGCATTCAAGACTTTGTAGGAGGCGGCCTCGATCCATTTAGTGAAATATCGATGGCTACTAGAACGAAACTGTGCCCGTTGGTTCCTGTGGGTGTGACCTTTCCAATCACATCTATGCCCCATGTAGAGAAGGGCCAAGGAGATGTCATAGTGTACAACAAGGAAGGTGGTGCATGCTTGTAAGTACCCCAATCCGGATCGCTCCCCATCCGACACACGGGAAACACCGCGGACTCACACAAACGTGATCCCGAAGACCCGTAACCTTTAAAAACCCCAAAACCACCAACCAAACCAAGGTAGGACCCTTCCGGGATAAAATAAAACAATATGACTTTTTGGGAATTACGAAAAAAGTTCAGCCTGCAGAAGTGTCCGCGCGGACACTTTTGCAACCAGACTTCATCATGGAAAAATCCCCTTAAAGTCCACAATTTTCCCTTATATCCGGGAAAACCAAAAAATTGGTATTGCATGTGTCCGCGCGGACATGCTTGCAGTTTTCTTGGGCCTATAAATAGAGGGCCCCCCTCTCATTTTCTAGACACCTTCCCTTCTCTCCTCTCTCCCCCAGCTTTCAGGCTCCCCTCTCAGCCCTTTAGAGGCAATCCCGGTCCCTTTCGGTCCTTCCCGGGGACTTCCGAGCCCTGCCGAGCCGTCCCAAGACGCTCTCGAGCCATCCCGAGGCGCTCCTGAAGCATCCCGAAGCCCTGCCGGTCCATCCCGAGCCATTCCGAGGCCCCCCAAAGCATCCGAATCCCTGCCGGAAAATATCGAGGCATCCCGACGCACGCCGAACCTCTATCCAAATCAACCTAGCAATCCCGATGCACGCTGAACCTCTGCCCAAATCCACACAGCAATCCCAAGGCACGCCGAATCTCTGCCCGAATCCACACAGCGATCCCGAGGCACGCCGAACCTCTGCCCGAATCCACCCAGCGATCCCAAGGCACGCCGAACCTCTACCCGAATCCACCCAGCAATCCCAAGGCACGCCGAACCTCTGCCCGAATACACACAGCAGTCCCGAGGCACGCCGAAGCTCTGTCCGCAGACACCGGTACATCCCAAAGCAATCCCGTAGCTCTATTCACACTCAAACACTATTCCCCAGCGGAAGATAGACACGAACCAACATTGGTAAGGCCTCCTTCCAACACTATTTCAATTCATTTTAATACATATCATACAATGTAGACATCCTATTAAATGCATTTTAAAAAAGTACATACACACACACACACAACTTTTAAAGAAAGAGGGGTATCGAAAGACTTGTGTATACGAGGCGACTCGGGTGAGCTCTACTATTCTCTTCCCGAGGCGTAACCTGACCTCTGAACTCAAAATCTCATTACACAACAACCATTTGAAAAACAAAGCCTTTTCTCAATGTTTTGGGCTATATCAAAACGGCGTGGCGAGTCCTCCAAACGCAGAGACACCTCCCGACCAAGCGATGCGAGATGTCCGGCCCGCGCTCGCAGATCCGGGTAATTTCATTTGGCGACTCCGCTGGGGAGATTTTATTTAAAAAAAACTTTTAAACAAAAAAAAAAGATTTTTAAAACATTGATGAGGGTCAAACTTTCCTCTTACCCCTTCTTTAACTGTTGTGTGTGTTTGCATGCGGTTTACTTTTTTTTGTTTAGTAAAAAAAATACAAAAAAATGCATCATAATACATCTGTGTACATACATTTAAAAATTCTGCAAAAAATTATGTTTTACTCAGAAAAAAAAAATTAGTGACCGCACACTACGCACACTCTTATCCTGTACACTGCACACTATAACCCTAAACCCGGAGTGGTCTCAGTTGTAGTTCGATTGGTCTTCCTACGCTTTTCGAGCGCGCACAGAATCATTTCAAACTTCCCATCCTAGCCAGTGTCAACCATGCACGCTTGCGTCACACTCTGTCCAGACTCGATTGGTTTTTACCCATTCCGTGTCATAAAGCCTGGATACATATCCCATGCCGGCCATTACCTGAGTCAAAGCCGATAAATCAAGATCCCTTGCGCAAGCAAGACGATGAAAGGTCATGCTAAAATCTTGACCCGATCTTGATTTTCAAAGCTACACCCAGACAATGCTCCGTCCCGGATATACATCCATGCGCACATGACAACATGTCATCAAGCCTTTAATGCGTCATCCATGACAATATGATCTAGCCAAAACCTAATGTCACAGATCCCTTGCGCAAGCAAGGTAAAGAGAGGTCATGCCGAACTCTTGACCCGATCTTGACTCAGGTGCTGGCTCGGTTCACTATTTGCATGGCCGACGCATTAAAACGAACATGACAGACTTGGTCCTTAGGTTCGATTTTTCTTTTTGGCCGGTGTAAACCTCTTGCCCTATAGGACCCTCGCCCGGGGCTGTCCACCCCAGGATGTCGAAATACAGGTGCAAATCGAGGGGCTTATAGCCGCATTGATGGTCTCCATTGACCCAGGATCTAGAATAGTTGCGAAATAGAAGAGCAATCTTTTCCAACCTACCTAGGATTCTGAGAAAACACGTTTTAAGTAAATTAAAACGACAAAAAAACAATAAACAATAAAAAATAAAGAGGAAACTGCATGTCGCATGAGCTTTCCCCATTTATCCAAAAAAGGCCTTCCCAAGTCTAAGCCTTACCCTTCACCCCCTCCAGCAAACCGAGGTGATTGAGAGTACCCGGGTGCCGCCTTTCCAATACAACCACCAGAGCAGCCTGTCACTCCCCCATGGCAAGGTCGGCAGATAACAACGAGAGAAACGGAATCCTACCTCCGAGAAATTTCCCAACGATGGAGGAAGTTTGGCAAGCTGTCATAGCTCTCAAAAAATGCCAAGGCGAACAACAGGCTTGGATCGAAGGTGCCATGCATCATTTCGGAAAACTGGCCATTCCCCAGCAACCTGGGGCTCCCGTGAAAAACAAAGACATACTTGCTCCCGCAGCTCCCAACGTCTCTCATTGTTCCCCGGAATACAATCCTCCGCCTCTATACGAGCCCCGCAGTTACGACATGAAGTCGCAAGAACTTTCTAGGAGGGACAGCCAAGTCAATGCCCCGAGGTCCCAAGACCCCCACAAAATGACAAGCACATTTGGTGGGACGTCTGCGACTGCCCCGCATGTCTTGAGAGGGATTTCCAAGATGAAATAAATGAGGACCGTCCCCCAAGAAAGAAGAAAATTTCCTCTCAACAAAAACTGAAAAAGAGGTATGAAGCTGGTGATCCCACAGTTGGAACCCTAAGCGAGCAATCGGGAAAGTTTGACTATTACGTCATCTACTCCAACAAATCTCCTCAGCTTGACTCAACTCAAGATCACGGCAATTTCTGCTCCATGATAAGCTGGGACGAGCTCCACACAGCAACAGATGGTCCAAGTGTCCTGACACCCCCACCTTTATCTTGGGAAAACATCATAGCAGCCGTCGACGCTCCAACAAAAGCAATAACATTGAACGAGCTGAAATGTGATGTGTGGCCCTACGCTAACCAAGGCCCTCCCACGAAAGAACTGGGAGAGACAGGCAAAGAAGAAGTAAAGCCGAAAGTAAACGTACTGACGCATTCTGGCCAAATCCCGTTGAATTCTCCAAGGACAGACAAAAGGCCATCCATACTTGAGTCTCGAACTGAAAAAGGCCCCTACGCCAAAGAAGTTAAAGTGCTTGACCCAAAGGCTGAAGACTCGATCTTGACCCAGCTCAAGCGCACTCAAGCCAACATATCCCTCTGGTCCCTACTCACTTCCTCCTACATACACAAGCTCAACCTGGAGGAAAGCCTGGCCCAGACCATGGTCTCAATCAACGTGACCCCGGACGAAGCAGTCCAAATGATCAGCAACGTTCACTACGGTAACGTCATTAACTTCGATGAGCTCAATCTGCCAAAGTTTGGGGCTAGCCACAACGAGCCCCTCTACATCACTTTTCAACTTGACGAACGTCGCCTCCCTCGAGTCTTGGTAGATGGGGGATCCGCCATGAACGTCCTCCCTTCCAAGATGATGGACTTGCTAGGGATCAAGCCAACCAATCTAAAGCCTTCAACTTAGACGATTAAAGCATACGACTCAACGTCCCGCTCAGTCTTGGGGGTAGCCACTCTGAACCTGTGGTTCGGAAAGCAAATGATACCAATAGACTTACAGGTTATCGACATCCCGATCACCTTTACTGCCATCTTGGGCCGACCCTGGCTGCACCAAATCAATGGGGTGGCATCCACTCTACACCAATGCGTGAAGTTCGTCCAAGGAGGTGATCTCACCATCATTTACGGGGACAACATGACTACCAAAGGAACTAACACAAATGGCATCACAGTCCTGGAAATCAAACACGAAAACAAAGGCATGATGTTGACAGGGTTCACAATCGAAAGCCCGAAAGCCGAAGTATGCTACATAGATCTCTTCCAGACTTGGGACCAGATCCCTCCTCCCATGAAGATGATGAAGCTCATGAACTACATTTCGGGGCTCGGTCTGGGCAAGAACCATCAAGGCACCCACAAGATCATCGAGGTCAAAGAGCAAAATACCCCCCGTGGCTTAGGGTACGTCCCTAATCCCAAAGATGCTGCAGAAGACAGAAAAGCTGCACGCGGAAAATGCCCAGCTGCCGACAAAAGAGGCTCGCACGCAATCTTCAACCTCCGTCCTTACAGCTTCGACATGGCCCGATACTTCACAAAGAAAACTGGCAATTTGAACAAAGACACAGAAAAAAGGACAGAGCTGATCAACGCTAAACAAAACTGGTCGACAACAATGGACAAGCTCTAACAAAGCCTTAAATGGTTCAGAGGCCTCGAGCCAAACCCCGTCAGAAAAGCATTACTCGATGCACCAACTCTACCGGGACCCATCACCACCACTATTCACAATGAATTCTGGTTTGGGAAAACCCCCACTTTGACGAAAGAACTCGAAAAGCTTCCTGTCAGCACCCCTGCCACAGACAAGCGGGACGAGTCAGCATTCGAACTAGCAATGCCCAAGACCATGAAGGAAGACTCCACTGACGATGCCTGGAATGAGCCTTTGCTACAACAACTTTTCAGTGAAGAAATCGAGGTGCCAGACATCATTGATTTTGTCTCTGATAACTCTGTGGTAGCCATGATTGGGGACAGCAACACGAAGCCTTACGTTCCTCGCATCCTCTCAAGACCATCCGCAATGCCACTAAAGAACTGGGCCACCTTCTCCGGACATGCAGCTAGCAAGAAGGAAATGATCGAACAGCTTGGTATAACCCCTCGCGTCCTAGAGTCTAGATTCGAAACACATTCTGAGTCTGTTGTATTTGAGTTCGAGTCCCTTGAGTCATCTGATGGCCTTAGGCCAAAAGATTACGAATTCATAGCCAACCATGTATTCCCATATGCTCTTAATGAAAGTTTCGACCTTTCCGAGTATCCTCTCATCACATCTTTAACAACTGATAAATTAACTAAATCACAAAAAGATAATAACGATTCACTTGATAAAGAAGCAGACACATTAAACGAACAATACATTAAACACATCTTCAGGCATGTTGTCAAATGAGAGGAAAAACGGGCCCAAGCTGGCGAGGAGGTTTTAACCAAAGTGAATTTGGGAACTGCTGAAGAGCCTAAAGAGACGCAAATCGGAAGTTTCTTCATTGGCATCGAGCAAGAAGCATTGACTGCGCTGCTCCATGAATTCGTGGACGTGTTCGCTTGGTCCTACCAAGACATGCCCGACCTAGATCCGGCCATAATCGAACATCGGATTCCCTTGAATCCCGAGGCTAAGCCCATTAAGTAGAAGCTACGCCGAATCAAGCCAGAATGGTCCTTACAAGTCAAGGAAGAGATCGAAAAAATGCTCTGCGTCGGCTTCATAAGGGTGATCGAATACCCGACTTGGCTCTCCAACATAGTCACGGTCACCAAGGCCAAGGGAAAAGTACGCTGCTACGTGTACTTCCGAGATCTCAACAAATCAAGTCCCAAGGACGACTTTCCACTACCAAACATAGACATGTTGGTCGACACTACGGCCAATTTCGAGGTCAAGTCCTTCGTGGACGGATCTGCTGGCTACAATCAAATCAAGATGGCCGAAGAAGACCAAGAGAAAATAGCCTTCACAACCCCCTGAGGAACCTACTGCTACATAGTAATGCCGTTCGGACTAAAGAACGCTGGGGCTACCTACCAACGGGCGACAACTGCACTCTTCCACGACATGATCCACAAGGAGATCGAAGTGTACGTCGATGACATGATCATCCATTCAAAGGTATCAGACGAACAACACCTCATCAACCTGAGAAAGTTCTTCGATCGCCTTCGAAAACACTCAATGAGGTTAAACCCTGCCAAATGCACATTCGGAGTCATCCGAGGCAAAGTCTTGGGATACATGGTCACCGAACGAGGCATCGAAGTTGATCCTCAAAAAATCAAGGCCATAATCGAAATGAGACCACCGCAAATCCAAACAGAAGTAAAAAGCTTCATGGGCCGCCTGCAGTACATCAGCCGCTTCGTCAATCAGTTGACCTCCATGTGCGAGCCAATCTTCCGACTAATGAAGAAGAATGCAAACATCGAATGGAACCCGGAATGCCAAGACGCCTTCGAAAAGATAAAGGCATACCTTGTGAGTCCTCCGATCCTCTGTCCTCCCCATGAGGAGAAGCCACTCTTGCTATACCTAACTGTGACCGACACCGCAGTTGGAGCCATGCTATGCCAAGAAAAGAAAGAGTCAAGGGTCGAGAACGCTATCTACTTCGTCAGTCGAAAGTTCCAAGGCAGCGAGCTCAACTACTCAGCCCTCAAGAAAACCTGCGCAGCTCTAGTATGGGTCGTTGGAAAATTACGACACTAGATGCAGTCGCACACGGTGCATTTGGTCTCCAAAATGGACCCGGCCAAGTACCTCTTCGATAAACCATCACTGTCAATGAGGCTAGCCAAATGGTCTTTCTTCCTGGCAGAGTTTGACATCAAATACGTGAAGAAGAAGTCAATCAAGGGACGAGTAATGGCCGAACAACTGGCCGACTTCCCAACCGACGAGGCCAAAGGTCATGAACCACAATTTCTTGACGAAGCAGCCAACAAAAGAGGAAATGGCTTTGGAATGCTCTTGGTTGACCCAAAATACGAGAACACCCCAATCGCCATAAAGCTAGACTTCGAGGTAACCAACGATGCCGCTGAATACGAAGCCTGCACCGCCGGACTAGAGGCCGCACTCGAAAGGAACGTCCAAGAGCTAGAGTTCTACGGGTACTCAGCCCTGATCATCAATCAAGTTTCCAACAAATGGAAAACGATATACCCAAGCTTGAAAAAGTACCACGCCTGTATGGAGGACCTCATCACATAATTCAAAGAGGTCACCTTCCACTATTTGCCAAGAGACCAGAACCGGTTTACAGACGCCCTAGCCACCTTGGCTTCACTCGTAGAAATCCCTGAAGGGAAGGCGATAAAGCCGTTCAAAATAGGAAGAAAGGAAATTCCTGCCTACTGGTGCGAAATCGAATCAGAACCTGAGCCCATCAATGAGCCGTGATACAACCAAATCTACCAATACCTCAAGAATGGGGAAATCGCCTTCATGAACGAGGAAGGCAAATGCAAAGAAGGAATCAAAGCCAAGAGCATCTTGCCCCTAAAGTTCCTTGCCTCCTACTTCGTCATCCATGGGGACATGTTATACAAGAAACGCTACCAAGGACCGCTCCTCCTCTGCATCAGTAAGGAAAAAGTAAATGAGCTCATGAACGAAGTCCACAATAGGGCTTGTGGGCCCCATATGAATGCCAGAGCCCTGATGCAGATTATTCTTCGAATGGGCTACTACTGGATCTCCATGGAGGCAGACTGCATTCACTTTGTCCGAAGCTGCGACATGTGCCAACGGTTCTCCAACCTCAACCATCTTCCCCCTCACGATCTCTATTGCATGACCACTCCATGGCCCTTCGCCACTTGGGGAATATACGTCATCGAGAAGATCGCCTCGCCCAGAAGCAACGGCCACGAGTTCGCCTTGGTAGCCATCGACTACTTCATAAAATGGGTCGAAGCCAAGTCCTACTAAGTGCTAACCTCCAAGAAGGTCGCACATTTCCTCAAGGAAAACATCATATGCCGATACGGCATCCCAAACGAGGTGATATCAGACAATGGATCTCACTTCGAAGGAGAATACGACAGACTGTTGGCCGAATTCAAGATCACGCGCCACAAGTCCTCTCCCTACAGGCCGCAAACTAACGGCACAGTAGAAACAGCAAACAAGACCCTCAAAAGGATCATCAGAAAAATGACCACACGAGGACGATATTGGCCCGAGAAGATGCACATGGCACTTTGGGACTACCGAACATCAGTCAAAACAGCCACAGGAGAAACTCCATTCGCCCTAACCTATGGGATGGAGGCAGTACTGCACGTTGAATTGGAAATTCCATCACTCCGAGTGTTGCTGGAAAACGAGATCAACGAAGTCGAATGGCTCCGAAGCCGACACGACGAATTGGACCTGCTAGACGAGCGCCGACTAAAGGCCATGGAACACATCTGAGCCTACCAAAGCAGAATGGATAGGGCTTTCAACAGGAAAATAAAATCCTGAGACATCAGGGAAGGCGATCTGGTACTCAAAGAAAAGCCTCCCACACTAAAATTACCCGAGATTTCGCGCGCGGCGAAAGGCGGTTGTCTTTCGCGGATGTTGGTGTTTGAGACCTCGCTTTCAGGAAGGAGAGGAGTCGCCACGCGGTTTTGTATTTTGAGCCCAAACGTTGAAAAACGGCTTTAGTGAAAATGGTGTCGTTTTTATTGGTAGCAAAAACTTAGGAAAAGGCTTTGAAAAGGGGTGTCATTTTTATTGGTAGCAAAAACGTGACAAAAAAGGCTTTTTGAGTACCAAAGATTGTTAGGTTCGGAGGTCACGTTACGTTTCGGGAAGAGTATTTTGAGATCACCCAAAAAGCCTCGTATTACTTCTCGAAAATGTGTGCGTGTGTGTGTGTGTTTGCATTTTGAAAATGGGGGCTTGAATGACAAGCTTAATCTTGATTTGAATGTCAAACGTTGATTTTATGATTCTTTTTGGAAAAAGCGAGCGTTTGAATGACAAACGTCGGTTTTGGAGTTTTTTAGGAAAAGTGATACGAGTGATGATTTTGAACTTTTAACTTAAGTGTCAAATGTTGACTTTTAAGAAAAGAGCGTTTGAATGTCAAACGTCGGATTTTGAGTTTGAAGATGATCGTTTGGATGCCAAATGTCATTTCGCGCGTTTTTTGAAAGAGAGTTCGAATGTCGAACTCCGGTTTTGAACCGGGCATTACATTGTTAGCGATTTTACGGGAAAAAAGCATTAAATGATATGCGATCGACGAATCGTTTTGCGACTCGGACTTTGATAAGTAAATACTATCACGAGCCAAACGGCTCGGATTGGAAAAGACAGTATTTAAAGTGTGGTATCGACGGAATCAAATGACCCGGAATTTAAAGGTGCGTTAAGTAAATAGCATTCAACGGATCAAACGATCCGGACCGTTAAATGACTATCATGAACCAAACGGTTCGGACTATAAAGTTGCGTAAAGTAAATGACGTTCAACGGATCAAACGATCCGGAATTGTAAATGACGTTAAAAGTAAAGGAACGAGGCTAAAACGTATGTAAGTACCCAAATCTGGCTCATGCCTTCCGGTTAATTTTCCCGACATTTCGGTAAATTTCCCGGTAATTCCCCGGACCTTCCTAGTGTTCCGGAAATGTCCTGGAACAGTCCAAATTTAAAATTATGGCTGTAAGGAGCCTTCCTAATTAAGAAAACACGTTTTTCTTAATTAGGGGGAAGCTTCTAGAATGATGCCACCTTGCATGGTTCTAGAATGCTGAGTCATTGTGGATAATGCCGCACGGCCTCATTTGCAAAGAGCCTGCAGCCGCACGGCTTCATTAGCCTTATCCAGACTGCCTATAAATAGAGCCCTCCTCTACCCATTTCAAACACAACAACAACAACACCAACAGTCACACACACACAACCACTCCCAGACGTGAAGAATCCCTTTGAAGGTTCAAGAAGGTGAAGAAGAAGCTCAAGAAGCCATCTCCCTCCTCCTTGAAGGTCCAAGACCAACCTCCTCCAAGCTCCGTCCAAAGAATCGAAGAAAACGATTGGTAACCTCGCACGCCCTACCTTTGCATCCTAATTGCATTATAAATTGCTCATTGCATTGTCTTTATATTGCTTGGGACTTGGTAGCTTAAAGATCATATCTTTATAATCCCCTTCCCCTTTTTCATGCATTAAGACCTCATTTGTCATAAAAATGTAGTCTTTTTCATAAAGGTGCATCCTTTGCACCTAAAATCCCTATTTTCCAATAAAAATGTTATCTTTATGCATCATTTGCATATAAAGATCAAATCTTTTTCAATAAAAATGCATCCTTTGCATCAAAACCCCTTTTTCAATGCATCATTTGCATAAAAATCAAATCTTTATGCATCATTTGCATAAAGATCATTTCTTTCAATCAAAAAGCATCATTTGCAACCTAAAAATGTCATCTTTTCATTAAAGATTCATTTTTCATCATGCATTTCCCCTTTCCCCCAACCTTGGAACGGACCGGTGTAAAAGTTCTCATCTTTGCATCGTTCCTTCCATTAAAGGTTCATGATTTCTTTAGGAAAAAGGATAACCTTGAACCCTATATCTCCGATTATCGCTTAAGAATGAGTATGAAGCCTCTATACGAGCTCGACCGTCTTAAAGCGTAGGATTGATGGGCTAAGGACATTCCTTCCTAAAGAACCTCATCTTTGACCCAAAAGAGAGTCATTCTCTCGATCACGCAAGTCCCGAGGGTCCCGAGGTTTAAATGCGATGATCATAAGTCATAAGATGAGGACGGGATCATAATCCCAAATACATAAATTCCAAGGAATCCCGAGCGACAACCAACAAATGGTTTGTACGTCAGGAAGACAACTTGGGACATCCCCCCCTTATTTTCAAACACATGCACACAAAGAAAGCACGCAAGCAAACACGATTAATGAAATCTAGGGAGACTTGCTCCGGCAAGGCACTTTGGGTGAACGCCAAACGTTCTTCCCAAGGGGTAACTTAACCTCCGAACCCATAAAACCTTTTTTCAAAGTTTTGAGGTAATCAAAATGGCGTGGCGACTCCGTTTTCAAATAACTCGGATGTCTTCAAACCCGCGTGAATTCCAATAAACAAAAATTTTGGGCACACATTCACGGTTTGGCGACTCTGTGGGGATAATCCCAAAGGAGAAAAGCTTTATTTTCAAAACAAAAGTCGATACTTGGTATATAGGTGGACCCCACTTACCCTTCCTGTATCGCTCCCTAACCCGGGGCTTGGGATAACAAGGTGGTTTAACAATCCCACGTACCAGTATCCCCTTTTCGAAAAAAAAATAATTCTGAAAAAAAAAAAATATACGAAAAGCTTTTCCCTTTGAGCGGGTTAGACTCCCATCGCCGATTTCATTAATCGTGCTTGCTTTCTTTTACCATGCATTGCATCATTTGCATCTTGGAATCTGTGCATATTTCGAAACGGGAAATAACCCGAGAAAATAGCAAAAGGAGTGGAACTGGAAAATTGATCCATGCGGTCGTACGGCTAATCCTCATTGGATTCGACCATACGACCTCGGTGGCAATTCCACCAGGAAAAATCGTGGTTAATCTGGCGGTCCTAGCGGCTTGGGGCTATTCAGCTCCACGGCGGCGGGGCTCCCAGAAAAATTTACGTGCTTATGTGTTGCATTCTCCCCGTCCCAAAATCATTCCTTTAAAACACATTTATGAAAATCTCTGTTTTAACTCAAAAAGGAACAATTTTAGGAGACCGCACACTACGCGCACCTGATATATCCTGTACACTTTTGCACGCACGTCCCTCAAACCCGAGGGTGGTTCAGTGCGATCACGGACTGAGCCTTACGATGCTCCCGGGCGCGCACGGAATCATCCCAACCTCCCCATGGCGGCCGGTGTCGACCAATGCACAGTCCGGTGTCACACGTTTCAAAAATCCGTGACTTTTGGTTGGTTTTTGGTCTAGTCCGTGTCATATAGCCCAGTTGCATACCCACGTAAAGGTCAAGCCTTAGCTCATAACGGAAACCAAGATTTTCGCTCAGCGAAATTCTGCGAAATTCCGACAAGGAAAATCGGTGGGATCTTGACTCCGACATTGACTATTGACCTTGACCCGCACGAAATGCGTAAGAGTCAAGACCAAGTCTTTGCCAAAAAATCAAAAGATCTTTCGCTCAAGCGAAGCTACTGCAAAATTCCGACAAGGAAAAATTGGCAAGATCTTGACCGGCATTGACTTCGAGTCCGACTCGCGCCTGCGTATGCAACGAAGTTCAATGTGACACTGTGTCATCCGGCTTTTGCCGCCCGACCCATGCCTATTATATTCTCGGACATTACCGAAAGTCAAAAACCGTCATTCGCTCAAGCGAAACTCTATCAAAGATCCGTCAAGGCAGAGAGATGAGACTTTCCCGGTATTGCCTTGACTATAATCCGCATCACTCGTGCGTTGAAAGGTCCTATGACCCGCTAGGCCCGATAGGAGCGTTCTTTACTCTCGGTCGGTGGGATCCGCGTGCCCTATAGGACCCTCGCCGGGGCTGTCCACCTGGGAGGTCGAAATACGGGTGGAATACGAGGGGCTTATAGACGTAGTGACGGAACCCACCGATCCAGGGATCTAGAGTAGTTGTGAACAAAGAAGGGCAGAACCCCTTTTCCAACCAAATAGATATTAATAAAAGACAACATTTTAAGTAAACTTGAAGATTCTAATTTGCATATTGCACGAGCCTTCACCTAAACACCTACCCCGAGTCTAAACCTTTCCTATCCCTTTCCCGGCGAGAAAGAAGTGGGTGAGAACACCGGGTCGGCGACTTGTTAGCGCAGAATCCTCGGGCAGGTTCGCGAGAATCCTCGGTTTCATCGGTTCGGAGAGTCGAGAATGACCGATTTGACGAAACTTGATCTTGGTTTGGGTAACCAGATGACCAGGGAAAAGAGCTAGCCTATAACCAATGCCCTCCCCATCTTCATATAACCCATTGCCAAAGACTGTCCTTTCTCAGTCTCCTCCAACACCCCAAGCTGTTAGGGTCCCGACACCCTCGCTTCCTCTAAATCCCTCCATGGGACCCTTTTCCTCCTTTCAGCCAGAGCCAAATTTCCCTACCTTGGAATCCCAGTGCCAGTTTGACCTTTCCAATTTTGTCAACGCCTGTGAATTTGCCTACCTCTCGGATAGCTACGGCGAAGAGTCGATCGGGAATGAGAATAGGAATGGGTGGATTTACGGTGATGATGACGGTTCGGTAGAAGGAATGGACTTGGAGCCAACGGAAGTGAAACCCGAAGGGCAAGATGAGGCGAAAGCCACAGACCTGGAACAGGGGATGAAGTCACTTCAAAGTGTGTCTGCAGCCTATGCAAAGGCTCGGAAAAGAATGAGGTAGTGTATGAGTCCTATATCCTAGAGTTCAATACTCCGTACAAGGACTTGGTAGGTGAATGGAGAGACTTGATCGAAGCTTTAGCCAAAAGAGGGAAGTGGGCTCCTCCCACCGATCTAGAACATGTAAGTGTCGCCGAAGCCAAACTCTCATCAGGAAGGGTAGACTCTATCACAGTGTTAGTAGTCACTCCTGAAACTTGGTCTGAAGAAGAATGTATGGATGCCTTGGAAAGAGTCCTGAGTTTAGAGGCGACCCCAGTCCCCTTTATGTCCTACGATGATAATGATGTCTTCCTGGTAATCCCTAAGCCCGAGGAAGAGTCTGAGATACCCCTCATATGGCGTCAAGTATCCCGACCCGCTTTTGCCCTCATTGGTCATAAGAGCCAAGACGAAAGTTCCCACGAGAGCTACGGTAGTGACACCGATGAAGACACATTCGAAGTGCCGGAAGGGACAATAGAGGAATGGTTAGCCCAGAAGCCAGAAAGCCCGGAAAATATCTCTGATGGGAAGGAAAAGGAACCCGCCATGAGGTTTGACCCCGCAGAAATCCTTATTGATGATGGAATTTCCCATTTCAGAAAGTGTTTAGCCAATGTCCAAAATGCCGTCAAAAGGTTGACCCCCAGGGAAAGAAAAGACATGCTTGACAGTGATGAGGAATGTGATCCTACTCTGTTAAAGAAGTTGCTAGGATCGGATGAGAAAGCCATTTGCCAAGCTCCAAAATCTGAAAGTGATAATTCTTGTTGCATGCTGACTTTGAAAAGTTTGAATGAGACTGTGAAAGCTTTAAACGGAAAATGTGAAAAGGTCAAAAGGCCAGTAACCTGGGACCAGATTCGGGAAGCCGCCTATGCTTCCGACAGCGCCGTCAATCAGATCAATCAGCAGAATTGGCCATACGCCAGTAAGAATCCGCCTCTGACTTTGAAAGAATTGACAGAATCCTCCAGTAGGAATGATGACCAAGGAAAATCCAATGTCTATGTGATGACTCGATGCAGACGGATGAGTATTGAGCGGCCTAGGGGTGACAAAAGGAATGCCGTCTCGGAACCAAAGACGAGATAAAAGACCTTATAAGCTAGAAGCAGAAAAGCCTGACTCTGATAAGGAGGATCCAGTCCTAACTCAGTTGAAGTGTACCCAAGCCAATATCTCCTTATGGTCCCTGTTAACCTCTTCATACCCTCATAAGTTGAAACTAGAAGAAAGTTTGGCCAAGACCATGGTGCCCATAGACGTCACCCCAGACGAGGTCGTCCAAATGATTGGAAATATCCACTACGGAAACATCATTACCTTCACTGAATTGGACCTGCCAAAGTATGGGGGCTAGTCACAACGAACCTCTTTACATCACAGTCCAGTTAGAAGAGCGTCGATTGCCACGAGTACTAGTTGACGGGGGGTCTGCAATGAATGTCTTGCCAGCTAAGATGATGGATTTATTGGATACGAAGCCAACGAGACTTAAAGCCTTCTAGTCGAGACTATTAAGGCCTATGACTCCACTTGCACGATCGGTTTTGGGGATCGCCACTCTCAAGATGTGGTTCGGAAAAAAGGTCATGGATGTTGATTTTCAAGTTATTGACATTCCGATTTCATTCTTGCCTTCTTTGGGACGGCCTTGGATCCACCGGATAAACGGGGTAGCCTCTACTTTGCATCGGTGCGTCAAATTTCGGTCGAGTGATGGAACTATCACCACCATTTATGGGGACAGTGTCACAATAGAAGGAACCGGCAAGGGGACATCCCGATATTGGAGATCAAGCATGATGATGAAGGGTTAGCATTGACCGGATTCTCCGTAGCTTCTTCCAAGGCACAAGTGTGTTGCCGACCTCACCACTACTTCCGATAAAATCCCTCCTGCCATGAGGATGATGCGAAAAATGAGCTATCTTAGGGACTTGGATTGGGTAGAAGACTTCAAGGTCGTAACACCATCATTGATGTGAAGGAGCGAGACTACCGAGATATGGCTTGGGGTACAAACCGAACCCTCGGGATGCCGGAAAAGCTAGAGGCACGAAAGGTGAAGGGGTCCAGCTCCATCCTTACGGTCTGTCTCGACCCATTACTTTGTAAAAGGAGGGACACAATATGATCGCCGGATCTCCTTGAGAAAACCCTTCTAGAGAACCTTGAGAAAGTTAGGGAAAGCCGGCCAATCCCGTTCGAAGAATGTTCCTTGATTTGCCGAGATATCCACAGGGCTACCACTACCGTTCGAGAATGAGTACGTCTTCAAAGGAAATCCGGCCGGTGTCAAAAGGTCGGCATCGGGACAATGGACTTCTCCGCCTTTGAGTTAGCTCTTCCAAAGATCGGCCCGGATAGAAGGCGCGGCGGTGAAGACGATCGGTGGGGTTTGCAAGAGTTGTTTGACGAAGAAGCACAAATCCCGAGACTTGATCGACTTCGGTTCGAGATGATGAGATAGTTGCCGTTATTGGAGACGATGGTGAAAGTCATTTTGATCCTCGCACTTTGGTGACTAAGACGAAATGCCATTGAAGAATTGGGAGACATTCTCGGGGCCGATAGCCGATCGACGGCAAATGATCACGGAGCTTGGATTGGTACCCGTCCTCCTCAACCCGGTTGTGTCAAACACCCCGTCGTCTATTCGGTTAGTCGGGAATCTTCGAATTCCGGTCCTCCAGTCATCCGAAGGCCTCACGCCTGAGGATTATGAAAATGTAATCGATGTCATCTTTCCCCTTATCTTGAATGAAATGACGGATCTTTACGATTATCCTCTTATTGCCAACTTAACAAATGATAAATTAACTCAAAACTTAACAACAGTTAATAATGAATCATTTGAACAAGATGCAAACACACTAAACGAACAATACATTAAAGAAATCTTTAAGCGAGGTTTGAAAAGAGGAAAACCGGGCCCAGTCGAGGAGGTTTTGATAAGTGTGAACTTGGGTACTATTGAGGAACCTAAAGAGACACAGATTGGAAGCTTCTTCCGGGGGTTGAAAGGGACAGATTGATTGAGCTGCTCGGAGAATACGTCGACGTGTTTGCATGGTCATACAAAGATATGCCGGGGCTAGACGGTTCGATAGTAGAGCACGAGAATCCCTTTAGCACCCGGAATGCTAAGCCAGTAAAGCGAAACTGAGAAAAATCAAGCCGGAATGGTCTCTACAGGTCAAAGAAGAAATTGAGGAAGCTACTGCGGGTAGGATTCATCGAGTCATTGAATACCCGACATGGTTGTCCAACATCGTGACCGTAACCAAGGCCAATGGGAAGGTGCTGCTTTGTGTGGATTTCCGAGATCTGAACAAGGCCGGCCCAAAGACGACTACCCTCGCCAAACATAGAGCATCCTGGTGGACTCCACGCCAACTACGAAGTCAAATCCTTCGTTGATGGTTTTGCGAGCTACAACCAGATCAAGATGGCCGAGGAAGACCAAGAAAAGACGGCCTTTACCACACCGTGGGGAACCTCTTGTTATACGGTAATGCCATTCGGGCTCAAGAATGCCGGGGCTACTTACCAAAGGGCGGCGACCGCACTTTTTCATGACATGATCCACAAGGAGATTGAGGTCTACGTAGACGACATGATAATCCACTCCAAAGGAGAAGGTGGGCGACACTTTGTTGACCTACGAAAATTCTTTGAGAGGTGAGACGGCATTCCATGAGACTAAACCCTGCCAAATGCACCTTCGGAGTGACAAGGGGAAAAGTGCTCGGGTACATGGTCACGGAGCGAGGTATAGAAGTTGACCCCGAAAGATCAAAGCTATCATGGATATGAGGCCACCTCAAACCAGGACAAGTCAAGAGCTTCATGGGTAAATTGCGGTACATCAGCCGTTTCGTCAATCGGTTGACCACTATGTGCGAGCCCATCTTCAAGCTCATGAAGAAGAATGTGGACCTGAGAATGGACCGAAGAATGCCAAGACGCCTTTGACCGAGATCAAGGCATACTTAGTGCATCCCCGGTACTATGCCCCCACATAGACGAAGCCTCTTACGCTCTATCTAAGCATCACAGAACACGGCGGTTGGGGCTATGCTTGCTCAAGAGAAGAAAGATTCTCGGGTAGAGAATGCCATTTACTTTGTCGGCCGGAAGCTACAAGGGAGTGAGCTCAATTATTCGGCGTGTGAAAAGACCTGTGCGGGGCGAGTGCAGGTAGTCGGCAAGTTGAAGCATTATATGCGAAGCCCACCCTGTGAACTTGGTCTCGAAAATGGACCCCATCAAGTACATCTTTGACAAGCCTTCCCTATCGATGCGTCTAGCGAAGTGGTCCTTCTTCTTGGCGAGAATACGACATCAACTATGTGACCGAGAAAGGCCATCAAGGGTCAAGCATTGTCGAGATCACTGGCGAACTTCCCGATAATGAAGACAGAGGGCACGAACCCCAATTTCCGAGATGAAGGGATCTTTGCGGTTGAGCACGAAAATAGATGGCGGTTGTTCTTTGACGGAGCCGCTAACAAAAGAGGAAATGGTGTGGGAATGCTATTGGTCGATCCAAAAGATGAGCATACCCCATAGCCCTCAAGTTGAACTTTCTGCCACGAACAATGCCGCCGAGTATGAAGCTTTGCATTCTTTGGTTTGGAGGCCGCCTTAGAAAGAAATGTCAAGGAACTCGAAGTTTACGGAGACTCGGCCACGATCATCAACCAAGTCTCCAACAAGTGGAAGGCTGTAGACCACTGTCTGCAACGGTATCATGCCTATATGGAGGAGTTATTTGGACGGTTCGGAGAAGTGACTTTCCACTACTTGCCGAGGGAAAAGAACAGATTTCGCGGATGCCCTAGCTACTCTAGCCTCATTGGTAGAGATCCCAGGAAAAGCCATAAAGCCCTTCAGAGTGGGTAGAAGAGAAGCCCCGACTTTACATTTGTGAAGTGGACACGGGACCCGAGCCTATAAAGGAACCTTGGTATAATCAGTTACCAATTCCTCAAAGACGGAGAGTCGGCTTTCGAGAGACGAAGAAGGTAGACCAAAAGAAGGAGTCGAGCTAAAAGCTTGCAAGCCACGAAAAGGTTGGCTTCTCATTATGTCATTCTAGGAGGCAACCTATACAAGAAGCGGTATCAAGGACCACTCCTCTTATGTGTCACTCAAGAAAGAGCCAAAGAGTTGATGACCGAAGTCCACAATGGTCCACTGCGGTCCTCACATGAATGCCCGAGCCACGATGCAAGTGATCCTCGAATGGGTTACTACCGGATCTCCATGGAAACGGTTGCGTTCGGCACGTCCGAACTGCGACAAATGCCGGCGGTTTGCCAACCTCAACCATCTCCCACCTCGCGGCACATGCCGCATGACGACTCCTTGGCCGTTTGCAACTTGGGGCATCGACGTGATAGGGAAAATATCCCGGCGAGGAAGCAATGGGCACGAGTTCGTGTTGGTAGCCATCGACTACTTCACCAAGTGGGTAGAGGCCAAGTCCTACAAGGCCCTCACTTCGAGAAAAGTGGCCCAGTTCATCAAAGAAAACATAATGTGCGGATATGGGGTGCCCAACGAGATCATTTCGATAATGGGTCACACTTCGAAGGAAGGCTGCGATAGGCGTTGTCGAGATTCGAGTTACTCGCCACAAGTCGTCCCCGTACGAGACCTCGAGACCAATGGAGCCGTGGAAGGCGCTAATAAGACACTCGAGCGGATCATCAGGAAGATGGCCACCCGTGGTCGTGATTGGCCCGAAAAGCCGCACCTAGCACTCTGGGGCTCTGAACGTCTGTCGGAACGGCCACGGGAGAAACTCCTTTTGCCCTAACTTACGGGATGGAAGCGGTGTTACCGGTGGAGTTGGAAATCCCGTCATTAAGGGTCCTCTGGAAAAGCTTGATGTCAATGAAGTGGAATGGTTGCGCGGCCGGCATGACGAATTAGCCACGCTTGACGAGAGAAGGCTAAAAGCCATGGAACACACCCGAGCCTACCGAGAGGCGAATGGCGGAGCGTTTGATAAAAAGGTCAAGGCCGGAGACATCAAAGAGGGCGACTTGGTGTTGAAAGTAAAGCCCCTACCGAGACAACCCCACAGGAAAATGGGAACCCGTCACGGATCGGCCCTTATGTGGTGCGAGAAAATGCGTCGGGAGGAGCAATGAAGCTTGCGAGACTTGGATGGCAATCCCTTTGTCCACCCGGTCAACGGTGATAAACTCAGAAGATACTATGTCTAAAAAAAAAAAAAAAAAAAAAAAAAAAGAAAAAAAAAGGGGTGCAAAAAGAGTAATGCCCGGCTAAGTGAAAACCCCAAAAAGGGCGGTCTAGGCAAAAGAACGAGTTGCACATGAAAAAAAAAATATAAAAAAAAAAAAAAAAGATAAAAAAAATCCTAGTGCAAAAAGAGTAATGCCCGGCTCTAAGTGAAAACCCCAAAAGGGCGGTCTAGGCAAAGAAGGGCAGTGCACATAAAAATTTAGTTCACCAGAATGAACTACGTAGACCTGAGCCCCTTAGCCTTTCTTGTAAAAGGGGAACGTAGGCAGCCATATATGGTTCGGTCTAAACAATAAAAAAAGGGCAATCAAGCTTCCATGAAGTGCGTCCTAAACAATAAATAAAAATAAAGGGCATTTCAGTTTTCATAAAACGGGTCCCAATCAATAAAGAAATTTGAATTTCCATGAAATGTGTCTTGATTAATTTTTAAAGATAATATCTCTTGTTCATTACAAGTTAAAAGCTTCTTGATGAGTTCAAGCACGGTCTACCTCTTAACTCTGCTAACCTGCTAAAAAGATCTAAAATACAATAAAATGCCTAAATAAACTAATGTGTTTGCAAAATGGCAATAAGAGGATCTTGAGAAAAGACTTGTCAGTCGTCATTCCGAGTCTTCTTCGATCTTCTTCCCTTTTCCTCGACCTCGTCGAGTCTTCTTCCTTTTCTTTTCAATAATGTCGGTATCCCTCATCCCGACCTGCGGTATCCTCACTGGAGCCTCTACCAACCCCGTGTCAATGAGCGCTCTCTCTATACGAGCACGAGTCCGCACCTCCTCCCTCGAGCCTCGGTCGAAGGAGCGACCTCGGACAATCTCTTGTACCGAGCCTCCATATCTCTGACCAAGTCACCCGATTGGTTATGGCAACTCGCCTTAGCCTCGGTCTCCCTCGAGAGTCCTACTCGAGTCACGGTCGGCTCCCAATAAAGCTCGACGTCTATCCTCCAAGATAGCTTTGAGTCGCTCCCATCTCCCTCTCGTACCGGTCAAGTAGACGGTGGTCAAGATGGTACTCTTCTGCTCTGAAGATAGCCACGGGTGGGAAAGCGGTATGTGTCCAAGCCCTCGAGAAGAAAGAGAAGGCTGGATCTCTCATGTTCAATGACACCACCTCCATGGTCCGGATGTCCTCCCAATCACTCAATGGCTCTGTAAAGCCCCAAAGCTGCTGGATACCAAGCGGGGTATGTAGAAGGACGACCGGCGAGAATCACGGAACCCTCACGGCATAAGACTCCTGAAATATCCTCTGATCTGCAACCTCCAATGTGGTATCCACCAACGGATGTCCGAAGTGGATAGCCTAGCCATCATCGGCTCCCGGCTACCACTGTTCTGTTGCCTAGGTGCACCTCTCCGAGAAATCACCCAAGGGCACCGAGTCGGCAAAGCCCCGTGCAAAGCCCCGAGCCTCTCCTGCAACCACGAGTCAACATAGCCGGACTCCGGACCTCATGAAACGGTCTCCCGAGCCATCCTATCAATCCCATGAAATGTCTCTCCCAAAACCGGCGGGACAATATCCTTCCCGGCCACTGCGAGTCTCGACCATGTCCAAGAGACCACTATGACGAGATCCCCACGGACTCGGCGGTGAACAAAATAGAGAATACGCGAGAGAATGAAAGAATCCATAGCCACCGTGGTCGTAGCCATATCGGAGACCCAAACACTGCCGGGATATCGAAAGGTCAATCCTATCAGGGGCTACCATCATCCTCTCGGCCTCTCCCAAAGGAATCTGCGAGAAAAGATGCAAGCTTTACCGCCGCGGCACGTCTCCGATCAGCGGAATAGATATAGCCTCAATCTCGGGACCCCCAATCAAGGCTCTGAAGTCTTCGTGCGTTGGGACAATTTCGTTGTAAGAGAAGCTTGATAAACATGTCTCCGGACGTCCCAAAACTTTCTTTGCGGCTCTCAACGAGATCCCAATCGGGCGGGAGATCCCTCAAATGCCATAAAGACTTGATCTTGAAGGAAGAATCAAGCAGCCCCTTGTGATTTTGAAAGTTATATCTCGCCCAAGATTGAAGACCGGATAGAAAATGGTCTCGTTTCCCCCTTTGCAATCTAACGGGATTCTCCATCGCAAAATGATCAAAGATGGTGCTTTTAGGTCCAAAATATGCTCTGGGAACAGTCGGGACAAGTTTGGGTTGAAAATGAAATGAAATGGCCAAGCCTTGCTTTTATTCAGAAAATAACCAGCTCAGACAGAACTGTTAGCCGCACGGCTTCATTTGCCCTCAAGGCCATGCCGCACGGCTACATTAGCCTTCTGCAGAAAAAATTCTGCAGCAACCAAAGTTGCTGCCCAAGGGAGTTTTCACCCCACTTTTTCAACCAAAACCTGTACAAAAACATGTCCAGAAGCCATTCAAGCATTTATACACCATTATAAATCATTTTGGCCCATTTTCAGCCCCAATTCCAAGCAAAAAAGTCGCCCCAAGGCTCAGATAATATGCAAATTGAAAAAGCATGAATTAGAAAAGCAATTAAAATGTAAATACAATGTTTTCGCCCCATCGGCGCCCAAATAAAGCAAAAAATAAACAAAGTGTGCATAAAAATTGTAAATTGTTTGTTTTTGTTCCCAAATCTGCTCTAGAGCCCCTTAGGCCTCAGATTCTTCGTCCTCCTCATCACTACTCAGCTCATAAATGCTAGCCTCCCTCATCAAGTCCTCCTGGTCGCTCAAGTCAGACAAATGGACATTATCGTGCCCATACTCAGCCAGCTGCTCCAGAATGTCAGCGTTGGGCCCCCGCCCCGAGGCATAGCACTTTGGAAGAGTACTCAGAGGCCGATGAGGTAGGCATTTGTGCCCCCGACGTGCCGTCTCTTGCGCTCGAGCTCTGTGCATCCGCTTTGCCGCCTTCGAAGCGCGAGCCGGCTTCCTCGAGAAGAGACCGGCACATGTCCTTCCAGCCCTAATGCTGACCGGCCCTATCATAAGTGCGAGTTTGGAACACGAGAAAAAAAAAGAAGAGAAAAATCTCGAGAAAATCTCGAGAAAATTGCAAAAGCGAGAAAATATGAAAGCTAAAAAGGGAATAAGACCCTAAGAGTACACTTACAGTCTGTGTCGGGCGGCAAGGTGTCTTGGGGCTCCCTAGCATCGGGGACAGTATCCTCATCCTCCTCGGCACTCCATGGACCACATAGGACGGATGTGCGGGGGGATCGGCGGGTCGATAGGCTCATCCTCCCCGTATCCCCGAGTGACCGCCGGCTTCACTAGCACGTGGCGTCCTCAGCGCTGCTCCACAAACACGGCGTAGGGGGTGTCCATGTCGAAGTACTCCTCCGCAGCCACGCACTGCACAGTACCTAGCAATCTCATCCTCTGGCCGGTCCACAGGCTGCGGCATCCCGTCTTTGGAGGGTCGGAAGGAGTAATGGCATCTAGTGGGGAACATGACCATGCTTTGCCTCGAGAAACGGTCCCAAGTAGATGACATCACATGTCGGCCCGTGAGCCACCTCCTCTGCCTCGTCACCTCTATAGCATCTCCCAGCCAAGATCTCTGGATACACGCCCCGGGGGTAGAAGTCCACTCCATCGTGCCCATCCACAGTGATGACCGGCCTCACCATTTTGTAGTCGAAGGTAATCGGGTCTTCCCAGTGAATTTATCTCTCGCGTCTCCCCTCCGGCGAACCATAGCGGGGAAGATGGTGACATCACTCTGCTTGGTTCCAAGGGAAGAACCCGATCACCTCGCAAAACCAGGCCTGCATGTTCAAAACATCAAAAGGTCATTCTCTCTCTTATAAAAGTCTCAAGACAGAAAAGAAGAAAAGAGAAAAGAAAGGAGACTACCTCAAGGGCAAAAGAGAAGCAATCCATGGAAGCGGCCTTGTTGTACTGCATGCATCCAGGGGAGAAGTATAGCTCCGCCAATCCGGCCTCGCCCGAAGAGACCGTCCCAATCCCATCAACATCCTCCGGAGAGTCGAGGAGGCAAGTCATAGCTATGTCCCGAGAATTAGCAAAAATGGTGACCGATAGCATCAACCATATGAATGCTCTAGCAGTGGCTGGCGGTCACATCATTAGCGGCAAAATTACGCATGCTAGTACGAACTGCCACCTCGACGTTCCGTGTCTCCATCCCGGCCCCTTCGGAATCGGCTCAAACCCGACCAAAGCACGAAACTCCTCGGCGGTAATATGGTCCCTCAAGTCACGGGCCTCCGGTGAGCTGTAAGCCCGTAATAGCGGTGAAATCGGCAGGGAGTCACCGTCGGCTCTCCCGGCTCGGGTGAAAGCTATGTGTCTTGTCCCACCAAAACTCGAGATAGGGCTGGACCAAGCCCTTGCTCTTAGAGGTGATGTGGACACCCCCCGATAGCCTCTACAAATGCATCCAAGCGGTAGCCCTCACCGGCTGCTTGGGATTCATCCCATCCTTCTCAAAGTCGGCATCCTCTCGCCAAAGCTTGACCGCTACCTCCGACGGTCCTCTAGACTTGTTCTCCTGTAGACAAGCACAAAAAGAAGCGTCGATCCTTCATATCATTTCAAAAGCATGCATATATTCAAAAGTGCAAATATTTTCAAAAGAAAAGCATTCATAAAAGTTTTTCTAGCATAACTTTTGCATAATAACGTGTCTTTCATCACTTGAAACGCGTCATTGCTTTCCTAAAGCACAAAATCACAATTTTTTGCACATAAGCATTATTTTTCAAAAAAAAAAAATGGCATGCATGAATCATTTTCATCTTCCAAAATCATGTTTTCTCATTGAAAATCAGAATTTTGACCTAGTTCTAGCACAAGGCAAGAACTCCGTCTCATATTTTAAAAAAATTTTTTACTTCATTTTGCGAGAAAAAAGTGAGTCATTCTCATATTTTTCACCAAACAAATTGCACATTGCATATTCTTAGCCTCATAGGTTGTTCATGCATCTCAAAATCATTCAAAAAATCATTCAAAAATCCTAAAATTCGGGTCAAGCCCTAAATCATTCAAAATTCAAGCAAAATCATCGGATTTGAGCAAAATGAGAATGCTTACCCCAACTGATCGCGGGTTCGTTGATTTATGCTCCCTTCTCCCCGGATAAAGCTCCGATGGAGGCGTAAGGAAGTCATACTTCCTCTCCGTCCTCACGAGCTCCTTCCTCCTCCTTCTCGCGGCCGCCGAGATGTTTCTCCTCGCTTGCCTTGGTATGGGATTGCCCTCCGGATCCATTTCAAATCAAAGGGAAGCAAAAGGATTGAAGAATTTCGAAATTCTCTCTCTCTTCTCTCTCTCTCGGCTGAAGTGGGCGGCAACAAATGCCCAATGCCCGTTCAAAACCTGATTTTAAATAATCTGGAAAAAACAGGTTTCTAGCCGTACGGCTTCTTTTTCTCCATCTCATGCCGGGCGGCTTCATTCGCTCTGAGCAGAAATTACAATCCTGCCCCTGGACCTTCCACTTGGGCATGCAATTTCCGTTATCTTTTAACCAAGATAACATCTTTTCAGAAAATATCCCTTATCTCTTTAGCAATCAAGCTTTATTCCCAGTCGCCTCCGTTAATTCCGTTATAACGGGATAACACTAGGTGACAACCTCCGAATTGTCAGAACTCTAAACTTGTGCTACCTCTATCCGCGAATAGTGAAGTATGCCCAAGTCATTCCAACTTGTGCTACCTCTATCCGCGAATAGTGAAGTATGCCCAAGTCATTCCAACTTGTGCTACCTCTATCCGCGAATAGTGAAGTATGCCCAAGTCATTCCAACTTGTGCTACCTCTATCCGCGAATAGTGAAGTATGCCCAAGTCATTCCAACTTGTGCTACCTCTATCCGCGAATAGTGACGTATGCCCAAGTCATTCCAACTTGTGCTACCTCTATCCGCGAATAGTGAAGTATGCCCAAGTCATTCCAACTTGTGTTACCACTATCCGCGAATAGTGACGTATGCCCAAGTCATTCCAACTTGTGCTACCTCTATCCGCGAATAGTGAAGTATGCCCAAGTCATTCCAACTTGTGCTACCTCTATCCGCGAATAGTGAAGTATGCCCAAGTCAATTCAAATTGTGCTACCTCTATCCGCGAATAGTGAAGTATGCCCAAGTCATTCCAAATTGTGCTACCTCTATCCGCGAATAGTGAAGTATGCCCAAGTCATTTCAAATTGTGCTACCTCTATCCGCGAATAGTGAAGTATGCCCAAGTCAATTCAAATTGTGCTACCACTATCCGCGAATAGTGACGTACGCCCAAATCATTTCAACTTGTGCTACCACTATCCGCGAATAGTGACGTACGCTCAAGTTTCCCAACTTAAGTTGCCTCTATCTCCGTCATAAAGAGATAGTGCCATAAGCTCTAGCTTCATCAGGTGACATCCTCCAGTAATTGTCAATCAGGTGACATCCTCCAGTAATTGTCAATCAGGTGACATCCTCCAGTAATTGTCAATCAGGTGACATCCTCCAGTAATTGTCAATCAGGTGACATCCTCCAGTAATTGTCAATCAGGTGACATCCTCCAGTAATTGTCAATCAGGTGACATCCTCCAGTAATTGTCAATCAGGTGACAGCCTCCAGTAATTGTCAATCAGGTGACATCCTCCAGTAATTGTCAAATCAGGTGACAGCCTCCGAATTGTCAAAATCTCAAGGATCCTAGACATCGTTCCTAACTATCTAGTGATGCTTGAACTACGATCAAGGCTTGATTCCTCCGGGATACGTAGGTAGCCTTTTATAAAAGGTCCAGCCATTCGACCACTTTGGTCACCCTGTTCCTTTGTCACTCCTCAGTGATAAAGCGCCCCCTCATAAAAGTTCAAATATTCGACCACCTGGGTCACTCCTAGCATATCCCCAGTAGGATCATTTGCTTGACCTCCTAGGTCATTTTCTCAGCAAGAGACCAGTTTCTCTTCTTCCTCCCCCAGCGGATCCTAATTCCGAACTACGGCCTGGCTTGATTCCTCCGGGATACGTAGGTAGCCTTCCAAAAGGTTCAGCCACTCGACCACCTTGGTCTCCCAATCCGTCTCGGCATTCGCCAGATCGGATCCTTTTCTATCGACAACCCCACTCGCCTTGCAAGTGACGTTGCCGAGGGCTTCGTAAGTACCCAAATCGGCTCATGCCTTAGGTTAATTTTCCCGACATTTCGGTAAATTTCCCGGTAATTCCGGACCTTCCTAGTGTTAGGAAATGTCTGGAACAGTCCAAATTTAAAATTATGGCTGTAAGGAGCCTTCCTAATTAAGAAAACACGTTTTTCTTAATTAGGGGAAGCTTCTAGAATGATGCCACCTTGCATGGTTCTAGAATGCTGAGTCATTGTGGATAATGCCGCACGGCCTCATTTGCAAAGAGCCTGCAGCCGCACGGCTTCATTAGCCTTATCCAGACTGCCTATAAATAGAGCCCTCCTCTACCCATTTCAACACACAACAACAACAACACCAACAGTCACACACACACAACCAGCCACTCCCAGACGTGAAGAATCCCTTTGAAGGTTCAAGAAGGTGAAGAAGAAGCTCAAGAAGCCATCTCCCTCCTCCTTGAAGGTCCAAGACCAACCTCCTCCAAGCTCCGTCCAAAGAATCGAAGAAAACGATTGGTAACCTCGCACGCCCTACCTTTGCATCCTAATTGCATTATAAATTGCTCATTGCATTGTCTTTATATTGCTTGGGACTTGGTAGCTTAAAGATCATATCTTTATAATCCCCTTCCCCTTTTTCATGCATTAAGACCTCATTTGTCATAAAAATGTAGTCTTTTTCATAAAGGTGCATCCTTTGCACCTAAAATCCCTATTTTCCAATAAAAATGTTATCTTTATGCATCATTTGCATATAAAGATCAAATCTTTTTCAATAAAAATGCATCCTTTGCATCAAAACCCCCTTTTTCAATGCATCATTTGCATAAAAATCAAATCTTTATGCATCATTTGCATAAAGATCATTTCTTTCAATCAAAAAGCATCATTTGCAACCTAAAAATGTCATCTTTTCATTAAAGATTCATTTTTCATCATGCATTTCCCCTTTCCCCCAACCTTGGAACGGACCGGTGTAAAAGTTCTCATCTTTGCATCGTTCCTTCCATTAAAGGTTCATGATTTCTTTAGGAAAAAGGATAACCTTGAACCCTATATCTCCGATTATCGCTTAAGAATGAGTATGAAGCCTCTATACGAGCTCGACCGTCTTAAAGCGTAGGATTGATGGGCTAAGGACATTCCTTCCTAAAGAACCTCATCTTTGACCCAAAAGAGAGTCATTCTCTCGATCACGCAAGTCCCGAGGGTCCCGAGGTTTAAATGCGATGATCATAAGTCATAAGATGAGGACGGGATCATAATCCCAAATACATAAATTCCAAGGAATCCCGAGCGACAACCAACAAATGGTTTGTACGTCCGGAAGACAACTTGGGACATCCCCCCCCTTATTTTCAAACACATGCACACAAAGAAAGCACGCAAGCAAACACGATTAATGAAATCTAGGGAGACTTGCTCCGGCAAGGCACTTTGGGTGAACGCCAAACGTTCTTCCCAAGGGGTAACTTAACCTCCGAACCCATAAAACCTTTTTTTCAAAGTTTTGAGGTAATCAAAATGGCGTGGCGACTCCGTTTTTCAAATAACTCGGATGTCTTCAAACCCGCGTGAATTCCAATAAACAAAAATTTTGGGCACACATTCACAACGTATCGGACCCCGTTAGACGGTGACGTCTATATTTCAACAACGATTGATCGAAACGGTTGTAGCGACTGGCGCGTAAACCGAGATGGAACGAGTGTTTAGGGAGAGAGAGTGTTACCTATGGCTAGGGGTTGACTCTTTTGGCTCGAGAGACTTATACCGGATCCGATTTAGCGTTTGGAATGGTCTTTCGGGGCTGTTTGGTTTGTATTTGGTTGAAATACGAAGTTTTCACGCGAATCGAGGCAAAACGGGGCTCGAGAGAGGGTGAAACCAGTTTGGGCCATGGCTATTTGTGAAAATGGATAAGTTTTTCTTTTCTTCGAAATGTTGACAGCCCTCTGTATTTATAGGGTAAATTTGCAAAAGAGTCCGGTCGGACTTAACCTGAATTTCAGGGGGTTTTGTGAAACTTTGGAAAATGGGAGTACTTGCTGGCAATTCTGTTTTGCCTGAAAAAGAGTCCGGACGGACTGTGAATGCATCTCAGGGGTATTTTGGTCTTTTCACTCTGAAATCTGATTGATGTTGACCGGAGGGTTGTGGCATGCATGCCACGTGCCCCTGCGACTCACCATGGCATGGTTTTTCATGCCATTATTCCCGGTTTTGTCCCTTTTTTTAAATAACTGTCAGGAAAATGTCCGAAACGCCCCCAGAAAGTGCCGGAAAGTGTGTTTTTCAGGAGAAGTTGTACTTTTACGTGCGAAGACGTGTGTTTAGTACGCTTTGACATTAGGATGCATGGGGCAGTCCCGGGACGTCTCGTTGGCCTGAGAACGGGGAGCTTAACGGGTTCCGGTTAACCTGGAGCGGGCCAGTTAACGGATTCCGGTTAACTTTTAACGGATTTTGGCGATCCGGATTTGGGTACTTACAGTTAGCCCCTCAGCGACGTTCCTTTCGAAGGAAGTGGGGTCGTTGAAAAAGATAAGGATCCAAATCGGGGGATGCCTTACCTGAAGAGACCTGAGAGGTCAGCTGGCTGGACCCTTAACTAAAGGATTCCTACGTATCCCGAGCGGGAATCAAGCCGATCGTAGTTCGTAGGTGCAAGGAGCCGCGCGTGGGGACCTTGACCTAAGCGAGACTGTTGTGAGGCGTCTGAACCTGAATGGACACTATTGTGAGGCATCTGAACTTGAGTGAAGACTATTGTGAGGCATCTGAACCTGAAATTTCTAAAACCTTTGAGGGCGTGTGGCGCCTCAGACCGAGACTACTGAAACTTTCGAGGGCATGTGGGGCCTCAGATCGAGATTACTGAAACATCCGAGGGCGTGTGGTGCCTCAGACCGAGATCACTAAAACTTTCGAGGGCGTGTGGTACCTCAGATCTAGATTGCTGAAACATTCGAGGGCGTGTGGCGCCTCAGATCGGGATTATTGAAACTTACGAGGGCGTGTGGTGCCTCAGACCGGGATTGCTGAACATACGAGGGCGTGTGGCGCCTCAGACCGAGATCACTAAAACTTGCGAGGGCGTGTGGCGCCTCAGACCGGGATTACTTGAAACATACGAGGGTGTGTGGCACCTCAAACCAAATGTGCTAAAACTTGCGAGGGCGTGTGGCGCCTCAGACCGAGATTACGAGGACGCGTTTGTCCTGAGATGAAGGTGTTCGTGCCTTGAGATTGATTTTGTAAGGCGCTCGTGCCTTGGGTGCTGGACTTATGACAACTGCCAGGTTTTATCTGCTGGGGATAGGGTGGCAATGATGGGAATGGTTGCAATAACTGGCGTTCTTAACAACACGGAAGGATTGATGTTCTAATGACGGGGTTAGGAAAGGGATGTAGTCTCGGGAGAGACTGACACATTGCTTGGGAAAAGCGCCCAGAGTTCTAACAGAATTAGGGGGATTGATTGACGTTTCTTCTTAGATGGATGGTCTTAGGATCCTGCTGGGGAGGAATTTTCGGGCTTATGGTGATTGCCGCTGAAATGAGATGGTCGGGCTTAGGATGACTGCCGGAGAAGTGAATGTGCACTGACTGGAGTGAAAAGATATTCGGGCTTACTATGGCGGCCGAAGAGGGATTGTTGTGCGGGCTTACCTTGATGGCCGCTGAAATGAGATGGTCGGGCTTACGATTGACGGCCGGGGAGATGAATGTTGGTGAAAACCAATGAGAATTTTGACGTCGGGAGACGGAATTGTGATTTAACGTCCGAAAACGGTTAGAAATTTATTGTCTGGAGACGAAACGTTAGTGAAAACTAACTGAAAATTTAACGTCTAGAGACGAGACTGAGCGTTTGAATGTCAAACGTCGATTTGGGGACGGAAATGAGCGTTCGAATGTCAAACGTCGATTTGGGATTTAACGTCTGGAGACGAAACGTTAGTGACGACTAACTGGAAATTTAACGTTTGGAGACGGAATTGAGATTTAACGTCCGAAGACAATTTGAAATTTAACGTTTGGAGACGAAACGTTAGTGAGGACTAACTGGAAATTTAACGTCTGGAGACGGAACTGAGTGTTTGAATGTCAAACGTCGATTTGGAGACGGAAATGAGCGTTTGAATGTTAAACGTCGATTTGGGATTTAACGTCTGGAGACGATACGTTAGTGAGAACTAACTGGAAATTTAACGTCTGGAGACGGGACTGAGTGTTTGTATGTCAAACATCGATTTGGGGACGGAAATGAGCGTTTGAATGTCAAACGTCGATTTGGGATTTAACGTCTGGAGACGAAACCTTAGTGAGAACTAACGGGAATTTTAACATCTGGGGACGGGATTGTGATTTAACGTCCGAAGACGGTTTGAAATTTAACGTCTGGAGACGAAACGTTAGTGAGGACTAACTGAAAATTTAACGTCTGGAGACGAAATTGAGATTTAACGTCCGAAGACGATTTGAGATTTAACGTCTGGAGACGAAACGTTAGTGAGAACTAACGGGAATTTTAACGTCTGGAGACGGGGTGTTAGAAAGGTCTAACTTGGGGAAATTTTACACTTTTGGGGGCCAAAAGGGGTAAAATTGAAATTGTGAGAAGCTGAGGGTCCAAAGTGGCAAGGAATCTTTTCAGCTGCAAAAGAGTCCGACCGGACTGAGACTGAATTTGACCAGGTTCAAATCAGCAACAGGCCGACGCAAACTGGTGCCATTCCTCCATTTTTTTCAGACGAGAAAAGAGAGAAAAAGAGAGAAAAATTCTTCCCCATTTCGCGAATTTTGTCCGAATCTTCGAAAGAAAATCATCATGGATGCCGATTTGGAACCAAGGGCTCGCCATAGGAGGATCGACAACGAGAGAACGAGGTTGGTTAGGACCATTCGAACCACCGTTCTTCCCATGGATCCGACGGAGTTTTATCCGGCTCGGGATACTCACAAGTCCAAGGAGGGGGTCGAGAGACAGGTAAATATCCTCTAAATTCCGTTAATTTTCAGAATGTGCATTCTTTAAATTTTAAGAATTTGATTAGAAATGAGTTAGGGTTCTTGGTGCCCGAATTGGGGCTTTTGACTTTGCTATGTGCCTTTGTCGAAATTGACTAGAGTTTAGTTCAACTCACATCATGGGTAGATGACATAAAAATTTTGGTTGCAAAATTCCATGCCTAGAGGTGTTTTTCGAAATTAAAGTAAGTTTAATTTGGGACGGAGTAATTTTTCGAAATGTTCGAAATGTTTTGAAAGTTCCGACTTCGACGGAGTTTTCGAGATGTTTTGAAAGTTCCGAATTCGACGGATTTTTCGAAATGTTTTGAAAGTTCCGAATTCGACGGACTTTTTGATGTGTTTTGAAAGTTCCGAATTCGACGGAGTTTTCGAAATGTTTTGAAAGTTCAGAATTTGACGGAGTTTTCGAAATGTTTTGAAAGTTTCGAATTCGACGGAGTTTTCGAAATGTTTGTACCTTTTTGGAATTTTGGACCGTTAATACTCCAACCGGGATGGACATATTTTAGGAAAATGAACCGTATCTGTGTTTCATCATTTCGATATGCGTTTGTGCACTCTGTAGATGTCGTTTCTGTATTGACGTATTTTTGTCACGTTCACCTGCAGAGGCGAGGGCCGGTTAACATTCGCAACTTGAAGAGCAGGGGAGCCTTTGAGGCAGTTAGAGCGATGTGGGAGATGCTCCCAGACGAGGCTCGGGATGAAGAGAGGAGTCCACAACAGTTTTTGGTTGACTCCGGTTTGGCTGGGTTTATCAGTGCAGTAGCCACGATGGCTTCGACGCAGAGGGCGAGGGTCGTGCATGTCGCTCTGAGCGAGTACTGGTGGGACACGACCCACACTTTTCACTTCAGGTGGGGGGAGGCGACTGTGACTCCCACTGACTTTGTGGCGATTACGGGGTTGCCATTCTGGGGCAACACACTTGTGTGGGTGGATGGATACACCCCGGGGCAGTTGTCGGAGCTGCTGGTTTTGATATTACCGATGCCAGGGGCTTGGGTATTCGGTACGGGCCGATGAAGGCTCATCTGAGGAGGGGTATTGGGGAGTATTTGGAGGGGTCTCCGAGGATGACCGCAGAGCATCTGGCTCGAGGGTTCTTATGGTTCGCTTTGTCAGCTACCCTGTTTCCTACTGCTGACACGGCATGTCACTTTCCTCTGCTCGGCTCGCTGACTGATCTGGACGCCGTGAGGGGGTTTGCATGGGGGGAGGCTGGACTGGCCGAGCTCTACCATGCTTTGGATAGGTTCTCGCGGGGAGAGGAGAACCTTATGCTGCTTTGTGTTCGCCTTGGATGTAAGTTCCCGTCTTTTTCTCTTCCTTGTCTCATTTGTACTCGTATGTATCTGCTTTGTAGCTGACATAACTTTCCATGTGTTTGACAGGTGTGGTTTATGGAGGTGTTCCACCCGCAGAGGTGGGAGACCAAGGAGGAGTATGCGTCCTTGTTTCCTGCCATGTTGATTTGGCAGAAGGCGGCGAAGAAGCCGGCGACGTTGAGGGAGGGTACTCGGCTGAATTATGAGGAGGTGTCTCTGGCCTTGAGCCGAGAGTTTTCCAGACGGATCCAGCTGACTTGGTGGAATCGGATTAACGTTTTTGTGGTCCAGGCTGCTAGGGACGTCACACGTCGGCGGAAGCTACTGGTGGGGCTTCATTGTGACGCGATGTACTTGGGGGAGAGGGTGACCTATCAGCATGGTCCGGGGTCCCTTCCTATGGTTCTGATGGATCCGCCTCCACACATGCAGCATCCTAGGTTGATGCCGATGGAGGATATGCAGTGGTACATGCAGGGCATGTTTTACGCCGAGTTTATCGTAGAGGATGCTGACTATGACATCTTTGTGAGGACGAGGCTGAGGAGCCCGCAGGTGCTGCACAGGGAGAGAGAGGGCTCTGCATATCCCCGGGACTACCCGCTCCCTCGCGCTCGGCTGGCGTATGAGGGGCTTGATGGTTCTCGCAGGCGATTGGTGATCCCTATTCCGGAGGAGACGAGGCCTCGATACAGAGTGGGCCCCAATGCTTCGGTGAGTGCTTTGATTTTCTGTACTTGGTAGTAGCATTCTGCAAATGTTGCATCTGTGCTATCTGTTTGTCTTTTGATGGCTTTCCTGATTTGCAGGTGTCTGGCCGTACGTATAACCAGGCCGTGAGACGTTTGGACGGGTGGGCCAACTATGCCAGGAGACTCGTGGAGTTCCTGCGATGTAATTCCCGGAGGAGTGCGGCTGTGCATGAGCCGATACCGTCTAGGCCATCTCCAGCGAGAGATTCGTCTGCCTCCACAGCTGGTGGGGCACACTTTACGCAGGGGTTCGGCCAGTTCTCTGGTGAGACGGTGGGGTTCAGAGCTCGTCACTCTTCATTCTCGGGGCACGAACAGGGAGAGTCCTCGGGGACACATGCACAGAGGCGGCCTTTCTCGTATTCCCGCCTGGAGGAATTTGAAGATTACCTGTCCTCGATGGATCCGGCTGCTGCGGGGCAGTATTTCGAGTGCTCAGATGACGAGCAGGACTCTGAGTAGTCTTCTTTCTTGCTTTTTTTTTAGACAAAATGTGTGTATTGTCCAAACAATTTGACTTGTACTTGAAAAGGCCTTTGAGGCGAAACATTGTATTTTGCACATTTATTTAGTGATTACCTTCTGTTATTTTTGGCAAATAAGCAAGTAGGTTGATCAAAAATAAATAATAACGAAACATGCACAAAAATTCGAACTGGTCAAAATTTATGTCTATATGCACTTTTATTTAATTAATTGCACTGTTGCACGAGCCCGGGGCGGAAGTGGTGTTGGCAGTGGTTGATTTAAACTATGTGTGCACGTAGTTTAAATGAGGCTTGGACAGGATATGGTTTGGAAATGTTTCCAAATTAAGGCTGGCATAGAGTTGACAATTGATCAACTTGAAAACACGATCCGGCGGTGGGATTCAATTTCCAGATTGTTTTAAATTGCAGTCCAGTTTTTTGCAATTGTGAAAATAGCACGTTTGCTTTGGATCAACAACTGAATTTCTCTCTTAAATTCTTAAAGGTTTACTTTGTTCTTTTCATGGCTCCCTTTCCTAGCTTATCGTCTCATATGCAAGAGCGATACTTGGACAATTTCCAGTCGTGGGTACGGCACCACACGAGGCAAAGCAAGGGTTTTTTCGAGGGTTGTTACGGGATGAAATTGGTTTGGGCTTTGAAGGAGCTCATGCCGGATTGTGATCTCTTGAGAGCTGCGGCTCGCTTCTGGGACGCGAGGAGACACGTTTACAGCTTTTCGTACAACGAGATTACGCCCACATTCGAAGATTTCTGGGCCATATTAAGAGGACCTGAGACGGAACAACTAGTTCTTCCTTTGACGGGTGGCCTGGCCACCGTTGAGAAGTTAGTGTTTTTGCTTGGTATCTCAGCTGAAGAAGCATACGGGATGCTAATACTGAACACAGATTATGTTGACATTTCGGGGCTGCCCGATAAATTTGCCGGTGTTGAGGGGAGCATTTTTGAGTGGGACGCATTTGCTCTGTGTGCAATTGCTACTTTGTTCACGTTCACGTCCCTGGGTGTGTGCCATCATAGTGTACTGGACTTGGTGAGGCAGTGCCGGAACGGGGGAGACATCATGCCCTTGATCCTGGGCGAGACGTTCCTGGGCATAGGTCGGATGGCGACCGGCAGCCGATATATGTGGGGAGGGAGTCCCGCTATGCTCACTATGTGGTTGAGGGAGAGATTGCAGATGGTGCCCGAGGTGCCCCTGTCTTGTGACCCTTGGTCCTTTTCTCGACGTCCTTTGGTGATAGTGGGCGATCAGGCTGAGCTGGAGCTCTGGATGGCCAGACTTCGTACGCATCATTTGCGATGGTGGGTTCCTCATTGGAAGCTGCAAACTTGTCGGACCGCTCAGGAGGGTCTTCTGCTTGTCAGAGTACTAGGGTTGTCCCAGACTGCTTTTTACATTCCATCATTGGTGCTGCGACAGTACGGGCTGGAACAGGTGCCATTGACGGGTTTGGGTCATGATGCTACCTTCGAGGTGGGATCACTTCTGATGGAAGATCCTTTAACGCTATTGCTTCTCACGCGGTTGTGGCAATACATGTCCTTTCCTGCCAGGGTTCTCTTTTACCGGAGAGGGGGCACTGTTCTGTCTATGCAGTATCTGAACTGGTATGAAGAGTGTATGAGGGAGACACAGATGGCCATCTTGTGGAGAGGGAGTGAGCTGTATGGTCTTGATTACCGTGCTTGAACTCATCAAATATTTTTTTAACCGTAATGAATTTGTAGGTTAAATTTTAAGAGTTTTTCGAAACAGAAGCGATTGATGCTTATTTGTTTTTTTTTTGAGACCGAACCAATGATGGCTGCCTACGTTCCCCTTTCACAATTGGACTAAGGGGCTCAGGTCACCGTAGTTCGACACTTTAGGTGATATTTTGAGAAAAACAAAGATAAAAGAAGTGCGACCCTGTTTTTTACCTGGATCATTATCGGGAATGTATCCAGTTGGGTATTACTCTTTTAGCTCTTTAATTTTACTGAGGGATGGTGTATGGGGAAGGAGAGTTGACTCGTGTTCTTCCTCAAATGAAGTATCTGCGGAGCTTGCTTCCGTTCACGGGGTTAACGAAAGGGTTCCCATCGAAATCTGCTAACTTCATGGCTCATCCGGAGAAGATTCTTTGTACCACGAACAGGCCTATCCAGGTAGGCTCCCACTTTCCGAGGGGATTGGTCTGCGTAGGAGGCTTTTCCTTTAGCACCAAGTCGCCTTCTCTGATGTCTCGAACCTTGACTTTCTTATCAAATGCTCGGGCCATTCTGCTTTGATAGGCTTGAGTGTGTTCCATGGCTTTCAATCTGCGCTCGTCGAGTAGAGCAAGTTCGTCGTGACGGCTCTGAAGCCATTCAACTTCATTGATCCCGTTTTCCAAGAGGACTCGGAGGGATGGAATTTCCAATTCCACTGGTAACATTGCTTCCATTCCGTATGTAAATGCAAAAGGAGTCTCCCCTATGGCGGTTCTGACTGATGTTTTGTATCCCCAGAGGGCTAGATGTAGCTTCTCAAGCCAATCCCAACCTCTGACGGTCATCTTTCTGATTATCACTGCAAGAGTCTTGTTTGCTGCCTCTACTGCACCTTTAGTCTGTGGTCTGTAGGGAGAAGACTTGTGGTGTGTAACTCTGAACTCGGTCAACAGTTGGTAACAATCTCCTTCGAAGTGGGTCCCATTGTCGGATATGATCTCGTTGGGCACCCCGTATCTGCACATGATGTTCTCTTTGATGAACTCGGCCACCTTTTTAGAATTCAGTACCTTATATGATCTGGCTTCTACCCATTTGGTGAAGTAGTCGACTGCGACTAATATGAACTCGTGACGATTGCTCCCTAGCGGAGTGATTTTGCCGATGACGTTGATTCCCCATGTGGCAAAAAAGGCCATGGTGTAGTCATGCAATAGAGTTTGTGAGGAGGGATGTGATTGAGGTTGGAGAACCGTTGACATTTGTCGCAGCTTCTGACAAACTAGATGCAGTCTGTTTCCATTGATATCCAATAGTATCCCATACGGAGGATGATCTGTGTCAATGCTCTGGCATTCATGCGCGGATCGTAGGTTCAGTTGTGAACTTCGTTCATTAGTTCGCTGGCTTTTTCTTTATTTACACACCGAAGGAGTGGCCTTTGGTGGCGCTTCTTGTATAACATACCCCCCAGAATGATGAAATGGGATGCTAGGCGTTTTAGTACCATCATGTTTTTGGCTTTGTTCCCTTCTTTGTATTTTTCATCTTCATTTGTGAAGGAAGCTTCTCCATTTTGGAGGTACTGGTAGATTTGGTTGTACCAGGGTTCGTCGATCGGTTCATTTTTAACTTCGATCTCACAGCAATAAGCGGGTGTTTCCCGTCTGCCTATTTTGAGGGGTTTTACTGATTTCCCTTCGGGAATTTTGACAAGAGATGCTAGGGTAGCCAGGGCATCTACGAAGCGGTTCCTGTCTCTTGGCAAATAATGGAAAGAGATGTCCTTGAACTGAGCAATGAGCTCCTCCATGTACGTGTGGTACTTCTGGAGGCCAGAATCTATCGTCTTCCATTTTTTGTACACTTGATTGATGATCAATGCTGTGTCTCCGTACACTTCCAGTTCTGAGATGTTGCGCTCGAGAGCGGCTTCCAGACAGGCTGCACAAGCTTCATACTCTGGAGCATTGTTGGTTGTTTCAAAATTCAGTTTGATGGCTATGGGAGTGTGCTCGTCCTTGGGATCGACAAGGAGCATTCCAATACCATTTCCCTTCTTGTTGGCTGCCCCATCGAAGAAGAATTGCCAGTGGTTTGCGCTGTCAAGTGAAAAGATCCTGTCATCTGGAAACTGCAGATCAGGACCCTTAGGTTCACTGCTTGGGAAGTCTGCCAGCTGATCTGCCATTACTCTACCCTTTGTTAATTTTCTGACCATGTACTTGATGTCGAACTCAGCTAGGAAGAATGACCACTTGGCTAGTCTCATTGACAGGGATGGCTTGTCGAAGAGATATCTGACGGGGTCCATCTTGGAGACCAGGAGCACTGAATGTGACTGCATGTAGTGTTTCAGTTTCCCGACTACCCATACCAAGGCAGTACAAGTTTTCTCTAATGATGAGTAGCTGAGTTCACTTCCTTGAAGCTTTCGGCTTACGAAGTAGATTGCACGCTCAACCTTGGAATCTTTCTGCTCTTGTGCCAACATTGCTTCGATTGACGTGTCTGTTACTGTCAGGTATAGGAGGAGTGGCTTGTCTTCATGTGGCAGGCACAGGAATGGGGGATTCACCAAGTATGTCTTGATTTTCTCGAAGGCTGTCTGGCACTCGGAGTCCCATTTGATGTCGACATTCTTTTTCACAGCTTGAACATTGGCTCGCAGAGAGATGTCAACTGATTGATGAAGCGACTGATGTACTGAAGTCTTCCCATAAAACTCTTCACTTCTGTCAGTGTCTGAGGCGGCTTCATGTCGATGATGGCCTTGATTTTCTTGGGATCGGCTTCAATACCTCTTTCTGTAACCATGTACCCCAATACTTTGCCTCGCTTGACGCCGAAGGTGCACTTTGCAGGGTTCAATCTCATGGAGTGCTTTCTGAGTCTGTTGAAGAACTTTCTCAAATCTATCATGTGCTGCATGTCTGATCCTCTGGAGTGGATGATCATGTCGTCGACATACACTTCGATTTCCTTGTGAATAATGTCATGGAAGAGGGCTGTCGCAGCCCGCTGGTAAGTAGCCCCAGCGTTCTTTAAATCGAACGACATGACCGTGTAGCAGTATGTCCCCCACGGAGTGGTGAAAGCAGTCTTGGCTTGATCTTCCTCAGACATTTTGATCTGATTGTATCCGGCGAATTCATCCATGAAGGACTTTACTTCGAATTTTGTCGTGGTGTCGACCAGCATGTCGATGTTTGGCAGTGGAAAATCATCTTTAGGGCTGGCCTTGTTGAGATCTCGGAAATCCACACAACATCTGACCTTTCCATTGGCCTTGGTTACCGTCACGATGTTGGAGAGCCAGGTCGGGTACTCAATTACTCTGATGAAGCCAACACGGAGCATTTTCTCAATTTCTTCTTTCACTTGCAAGGACCACTCTGGCTTGATCTTACGCAGTTTCTGTTTGATAGGCTTGGATTCTGGATCCAGGGGAATTCTGTGCTCCACGATTGAGGGATCGAGTCCTGGCATGTCCTGATATGACCAGGCGAACACGTCAACATACTCTTTGAGGAGATCTGTCAGGGCTTCTTTTTATGCACCGGTGAAGAAACTGCCCACTTGTGTTTCTTTAGGCTCTTGCATTGACCCCAGGTTCACTTTAGTCATAACCTCTTCGGCAGCTTGGGCCCGATTGTCCTCTTGGTCTACTACACGCTTGAGAACTTCTTTAATGTATTTTTCGTTTAGTGTGTCTGCTTCTTTATCAAGTGAGTCATTATTAACGTCTTTTAAGTTATTTGTTAACTTATCAGTTGTTAAAGTGGCAATGAGGGGATACTCCGAAAGGTCAGAATTTTCATTAAATGCGAACGGAAATACATTGTTGGCTACAATATCATAGTCTTCCGGCGTAAGGTCGTTGGACGACTCAGAGGACTGGACTTTAACAAGGACTGACTCAGAGGGTTTGAGACCGGGTTTAGGGAGTTGTGGGTGCAGGCCCAGCTTGTCTTCCATTTCTGTTGGCTTGCCCTTGGTCCGGTGAAAGTTACCCAGTTCTTCAGTGGCATTGCTGGATGCTGGATGAGGGTTCGGGGACCAAGAGGCTTGGCTTCTGCTGTCCCGATCATGGCGATCATGCTGTTTTCGGAGCCTAGGTCAATCAGGTTTGTCACCTCCATGACTTCTTTAAAAAGACTCTGTAGAGCGGGTCCACTGAGAGCGTCTTCTATGAATTCTTGTTCCTTCTGCCTTGGAGTTACTATCTCGAATGTGGCCCCGGCGGCTGACCTGAACAGTCTGTTTCCCGTGAAGAGTGTCTCGAGCTGCTCTTCCATGTCTGGGATTCCTTTGAATGTGTACTCGTGCTGAACTGTGGTGGCAATTGGTCCAGGTAGAGTTGTGATGTCAAGGAACGCTCCCCTTATCGGATTAGCCTTGAGTCCTCTGAAACGCTTGAGGTCCCGTGCTAGCTTTTCCATCCTTTCTGTAGTCTTTGTGCTGACTTTCCCTGCTTCTTTATCATCTTCATCAGTTCCACTTTCGGTCCCCTCAGTTCTGCTATCGGTTCCGCTGTCGGTCCCCTCAGTTCTGCTGTCGGTTCCCTCGTCGGTCCCCTCAGTTCTGCTGTCGGTTCCCTTGATGAAGTAATGAGCGAGGTCGAAACTGTAAGGTTGGAGGTTGGGTATGCCGTTGGAGGTTCCCCTTATGCGGGCTGCTGCTTTGGTGCGGGCGAGCCTTTTGTTTTCTTTGATATCAGCTGGTGTTGGCACATAATCGAGCCCCTGGACTGTAGTGTGGTCCTTGACTTCGATGACTTGGTTTTGGCCTTGTAACCTTTTTGCCGAGCCCGAGTCCTGGGATGAAGTTCATGAGTTTCATCATCTTCATGGCGGGAGGGATTTTGTCTTGAAACAGTGGAAGGTCCACGTTGCATATTTGGATCTTGGAGGTCTCAAAAGTGAATCCAGTTAATGCCATGTCGTCATCGTGCTTGATCTCTAACACTGGAATGCCGTTGGTGTTGGTCCCCTCGGTGGTGACGCTGTCGCCATAGACTGTGGTTAGCTCGTTGCCTTGCGTGAACTTGATACATTGGTGAAGGGTGGATGCCACGCCATTCATTTGATGCAGACAATGTCGCCCCAGGATGGCTGTGAAAGTGGTAGGAATGTCCAACACTTGGAATTCGGTGGGGATCATCCGCTTGCCGAACCAGATGTTTAGAGTAGCAACCCCGAGAACTTTGCGGGAAGTGGAGTCATAGGCCTTGACAGTGTGGACTGAAGGCTTCAGATCTGTGGGCTTGATGTCAAGCAGGTCCATCATCTTGGCGGGCAAGACATTCATTCCGGAACCTCCGTCTACCAACACACGGGGAAGGCGACGCTCGTCCAGCTGGACTGTGATGTAGAGCGGCTCATTGTGATCATCCCCAAATTTTGGAAGGTCCAAATCTGTGAAGGTGATGATGTTGTCGTAGTGGATGTTGCCGATCATCTGAATTACTTCTTCTGGGGTTGCGTCCACGGGGACCATGGTGCGGGCCAAACTTTCCTCTAGCTTGAGCTTGTGAGGATATGAAGATGTGAGCAGGGACCACAGGGAAATGTTCGCCTGGGTTTGCTTGAGCTGAGTGAGGATCAGGTCCTCTTTCACGGAACTTGTGTCTTCGGGCAGGCCGGGTTGCGGTTCTGGCTCCGCTGGCTTTTTAGTAGCCTTGGGTGGTGATGCATGGATTTGACCCGATCGGGTCAGGACGCTGACATAAGGTTTGGTCCCTTCTGAACAGGTCGCTCTGAGCTGAGCCATAGTCAGAGGAGGATTCCTCAAAGCGTAGGGCCATATGTCTTCTCTCAATTCGTTGACTGTATATGCATTCCTGGGAGCTCGACAGCTTTCCGATTTCTGTCCTAGGATACTGGCTTGGGTGCCTCCGCGGGGAGGGAGTTTATGGTTTGCCGCAGCTGTTCGAACGTCAGTGCGCAACAATGGTCGCCAGAACTGAACTGTGCATTGCTGACCCTCCGGGGGAGGTTAGAGAGTTCTTGGTTCATGCGAATTGACTCCTTGATCTCTTCACAATATACCGCACTTCTTTCCTTCTTGCTGAGCATGCTCAGGGCATTGTGGATTTGGGTTAGGCGATATTCATGGTTTGCTAATTTTCCTCCACTTTTAGCCCAGATCAACTCTCTTGCAGTAGAGCCTACATCGAGAGTTAGCGCCTGTGTTTCTTCCCATGTGAGAATAGCCAGTGCTTCCTTGAACTGTATGCGGCAGTCTAGATAAACTTCCATCGGGGAGAGCTTTCTCTTCTGCTTTATCTGAGTGGCGGGTATGTCGGAAGGTGAGTACACGGCTTCCCGAACATCTGCCCATATAACTGGCTGTTGTCCCAGTTGATCTTTTTGTAAAAGAATGCCGCAGTCTGTGGAATCTCCCTAAGTAGTTGCTGGAGATGTATTTCCATTTTTCTTTTGTTTTTGAATAGACCTTCCTCCTTCAGTTGGCCTTTTAGTTTGAGAGCGGAGATGATCCGTCCCCATCCTCCAAGGACCCTTGGGATTCCAGTTTTGTTGACTTCATGCCCGACTTGGATGAGAATGGTTTCATCGTCTTCGTCGTTACTCTCACAGAGAACTTGCTTTTCTCGGGGAGATAAGCGCTTGTACCCTTCATGCTGTTTGGCTAGGTATTCCTTGTACTGTGCCATTCCATCTCCTAGGTCGTTGGGACCGTTGACCGCCCTCCCTTGCCAGAGGGGGTTAGATGAGAAAAGACGGTAGTCCAGGAAGTTGCCGTGAGCAAAACCCTTGAGGTCGAACTGGTCTAGAGTGGCCTCTAGCTTTCTGTCTGAAGCTGCTTGTGACGCTTTAAGGGCTTGGTACCTGTGAGTCTTCTGAGCTTGGTTCTCGTCCCAGAGACGGTTCTCTTGAGCGGCTAGTTCCCTGAGGGCTTTCCTTGCGAGAGCCAAACAGTCTCCATAGTTGCGCACTGTCTGACTGGTGTCTAGAACTGTAATCACATCCAAGTCCTCGAATGGCGGAAATACTTGGATTATATTGACGAAGGAAGCCGGGCTGGGACATCCCATGCGGCCCTCCTTAATCTCAGTTACCAAGAAGTTTGCCCATATCTGCTTGATTGAACCCACGGGGGTGTTGAATTCTGCGATGTTGATAGTCTCATGATCTTGCTGGATCGCCAAGTCTATTAAGGCTAGCAGTTTGCTGGCGGGATGCCTGCATCTATGGACGTGACGACTGGGAGCAGGATCGAACTTGAGCATGTTGATGCTGAGGTGATCATTCCTTTCTTCGAAAGCTTGATCTGTCTTGCGGGGAAGACTCTTACAGATGTTTTCAGGGTAGCTACTGGAAGCGTTCCCGAGGTTGATCTGATTTGTGGCAGGGTGAGGAGTTTCGTCTCCTTTGCTGATGCCCTTGGCCTTGGCGGCGCTTGTGGCTGTAAGCTTGACTGACGGCACGGGCCGGTTTCCACGGGGGTTGGTAGTCGGAAGTGATGATGAGCTTTGAGCTCGATTGGCCAGGGCCTCGTTTACCATGAGCAGGCAGTCGTCGAGGGTAACTTTGGCATTGCAGAATCTGATAATAAGGACCGGATCCTTGGTATCATCGGGATATCTGGAAAAGATAATGTTGACGAAGTCGTTGTCGGTCACTTGATCAGAGGGGTTCTTTGTCGTGTCAACCAGTCGTTTCCATTCGCCGAATAACTGCCTGTACGGGATGTTGAGCTTGACAATTTCCATGGTATTGGAGCCCTTATCGTAGGTGACATCATCGGAACTGGTGCCATCCTCGAAACTGAGCATATGTATGTAGGGATCTTCCCGCGGATCTGTAAGTGCTCCAATTTGAGCTTGTTAGAATTTTCGTTAGAAAATTAACGAAAGTTATAACATTTCTAACAATTCCTAACAATCCTAACTTTTCTAACAAAGTAAGGGTAAAATGGGCATTGCTATTTAGAGTTAAACCTTCCAAGGAATCTCAAAAAGCAAAAGAATTAAGAAAATCCCGAAACAGCAAGTTGAAAAACATTTTCTGCTGAGATTTTTGAATTTTATTCCTTGTGTCCAAAGTTTGTTGCATTTAATGAACGATGCACGCCAAGAAGACCAATCCGCGCGGATGACTTTGTAAAGTCAGGAGGGCTATAAATTGAGCCCTCCAGTCACAAAAATAAGGAGCCACAACACATTTTGCACCGAACCTCTGGCGAAATATAGAGAGAAAATAGTGAGAATTCACTTGAATTGTCACCATTTTCTCTCCAATCTTTCCCAACTCATACTCATCCACTCACTCTCATATTAAAGCCCTAAACACTCATACACTCAAGCCAAACACTCAAGAACACAAGGAAGATTGGTAAACCCTCCTCCTCCTAACCCTAAATCTCATCCATGCATGCATCTTCAAACTACAAAATGTAGTTCCTTCATCTTCTTGCTTTAGATCTAAGAAGATCACCATGGAAGACCATCTCCATGGATGATCTTCTACAAAGATCAAAATTATTTTTAAGTTTTCTTACTTTCTTACCAAGAAAACTCATTTTCAAAACCCTAAAAACCATTTTCAAGCATAAAATCTCATTTTCAAAGGATAAAAATCCCCTTCCCAAGCAAATGAAATGCTTAGTCCTAATGTACCCCAAGGATGGTTTGGTATAGTTGATTCACCACTAAAATGTCTAGTGATCACTAACCAAAACCTAGGGAAATGGGGACAAGCATGGATGCAAAACCCCCTTTTAAATCATATTCTCCTTCTTGAGAAGTTGCTGTCCAGTAGCAATTTTCCCAGACCTCAGTCCATTGTCTTAATTTTTGGACACAGATGAACTTGGAATTTGGTGTTGACTACAAAACACTTTTTGTAGCCAACATCCAGAGCTTTCCAGACATATTTTTACTTTATTTTTTGGGTGAGTAAAACTCCTCTTTTCAAATTTTCTTTCAGAGGCTAGTTACTCAGCTTCTGGGAATCCAGATCTCATATCTGAGGTTTCCAGAAGGTTTTGACCCCTCAAATCTTCTCCAAAATGGAAAATTCCTTCGCAAAAACCTTATTTAAGGTGTCTAGAACAACTTTCATTCTCTGAGTTTATCCAGATTATGAAGTTTTAAGACCCTTGAATACATTTCAAAATCAAAGGTCCACTGCCTTTTTCATTCTGGCAGAAATGGCTCTCAACTCCAAAAGGTGTTTTGAGTACCAAATCTCAATCCAAAAATTCCCCAAAAAATCATGGGATCAGTTTAAAGTCTTGAAAAGATATCCCTATTTTTACTTTTCTGAGTTTTAAAGTATTTTGGCCAAAACACACACACACACACACACAAATGATTTTCAGCTTGGAAGACTCGTTTTACGAGGCATTCCGGGTGCACACTAACGTCCTTCCCGGCGTGTAACATGACCTCCGAACCTAAATCTCTGATCTCGGGCTTTTTTCAAAGTTTTGGCCCTCAAAATTAAAATGGCGTGGCGACTCCGTTTTCGTTGATTTTTTCAAACAAAAATGGGAAAATTTTCGGATACATTCACACATCATCACAGGATCTGCCGCGTCCTCGACTCCGGAGAGTCCTGATTCATTATCGTTTGACGGCTCAACCCATACATAAGGACGTCTCGTGTCCTGCTGCGATTCTGGAGCTGCTAGAAAAACATCATGCCCTTCGCTTGAGAAGAGGGGCTCGGCGGGCAATTCCTCATGGAGGACATCCCATACGACTGCCATACATTCATCACGAGTGTGACAATGCTTGTTGACCTTTATCACGAAGATTTGCTCGCCTGGCAGGGCCAGAGAGTAGGATTGAAGGATGCTGACAAATCTCCGATCGGAGACAAGGGGTTTACGTGCCCGCATCATTGCGATGCTCAGGGTCTCTTTCCAGTCTGCTTCCAAGTGTTGGAAACGGCAGTTGAACTTCATGAATCTGACTGCTTCAGGGTCTGCCTGCTTGAGTATGTTGACATAGTTAGCATCTCCGGACTCTGAGGGATTCTGATGAGATTTGCTCCGGTAGTTCCTTGGTCGGCTTGAAGGAGGTAGCCCCGGTGCCTGGCTGGGGGTACGCTTGGCTGTTGTCTCGGCTTCGTTCCCTATGAGGAAACTGTCTCCTCTGGTGACTTCAAGATCTCCTTGCCGGTTAATGAACTTGATGCACTGATGGAGAGTGGAAGTTATGGCTTTCATGTGGTGTAGCCAAGGGCGTCCCAACATAGCTGTGAATTCGGACGGAATGTCCATCGCGTGGAATTTTGCTGGCACCATTTGGGTTTCAAACCAGAGCTCCAGAGTCACCGTCCCCAGGATGGGACGAGACGTGCTGTCGTAGGCTTTGATAGTCCAGGCAGATGGGATCATGTGGCCTTCGTCGATGCGTAGGGTTCGCATCATGCTGAGAGGGAGGTGTAGCGTTGTGAGAAAGAAATTCTGGTTCTTTTTATTTTTATGAGTCGCCACCTATATTATTCGATTGGAAACATAGGAAAACCATTTTGAAAGAGATTTGGGTTCGGGGCTTAGGTTATGAAATGGGTAGGTTTAGAAGGCATCCATTTCACCCAATCCGGAGATCGGTCTTGCTAAAGAAAAGATAGGTTTTCAATCTTTTTAATAAAATAATTAAAGAAGAACAAATAAACCCTAATCAATTCCTTGATTAGGAATGTTGGATTGTGTGCTTCGAGATCGCCTTCATTGACTGAAGGGACTCTAGGCTAATCCTTTTGATGGGATTACACTACTCTAAAATCAATAGAGAGGTTGAGAAGAGAAACGAAAGTTTAAAGGATGATTACCTTTTGAGAAGAGATTCGGACAGAGTTTCGACTCAAGTTTAGAGTCGAACCTTGATTTGGACAGAGCTTCGCCTCGATCCTTGATTTGGATCTTGATGCGGACGGAGCTTCGCCTTGTTCCCTTGATTCGGGCTTCGATGTTTATTAATCAACAAGGTTGATGAACAAACTTTGGGAGTTGTTTTGTGAGTGATTTGAAGGAGTCTTTCGTGGAAAGAAACCAACAAAATGTGTGTGTTGTGTGTTTTCTTGATCAAGGATCAGAATTGTCGACCTCCGAAATACTGGAAATCATCCAGTATTTATAGGAGGTTGGAGAGGTGAAGGTGGAGAGGTAAAATCCCCTAGGAAGGTTCCAGAACTCAGTTCTGATTGGATACCCGAATTGATAAGGTTTTATCCAAAAAGAGAGTTTGAAACGGAGAAGGAGAGTGATTTACGCACATCCTGTCGAGGGGATATCTCGCGCGAGATATGATATCCGTGCGAGATAACTAGTACGATGACTATTTTGTCCTCTTCGATTGTTACGTTAGTCGATTAGGTCCAAAACTGACGAGGTTAGTTAGAAACTTAACGAAACATGACGAAACTGATATGCTTTCATCAAAACATAAAAGAGAGATGAAGAGTAGTGTAATCATGTAATAATTATGAGTTCAGAATGGGGTGTCTACAGAGCCCCTCGGCGACAGGTCTTATGAAAGAAGAAGTGTCGTCGATAGAAAAGACATCATTCTGAACACTGGGATGGTCGTGCCGCACGGCTGCCTACGTATCTCTATCGGAGAATCAGACCAAAACGTAGTTCGACTCCAAAACACGAAAAGGTTGCTTTAGGTATTTTGAAAATCATTTTTTGAAAATCGAGGAGATTTTATTTTTGAAAAGGCAAATCCATACTGAGGAATCACATCCTGACCCAATTCTGAATATACCTGTTTGTCTGAAGTGAGGTGACGATCCTGGAGATTCAGGACCGAGCTTTTATTGAGGTGACGATCCTGGCGATTCGGGACCGAGCTTTTTGTTGAGTAGTACTCGACATACTACTTGTAGATGCTTGACACACCTACTTGGTGACGATCCTGGCGATTCAAGACCGAGCTTTTGTTGAGGTGACGATCCTGGTGATTCGGGACCGAGCTTTTTGATGAGGTAAGTATTTGACATACTGACCCTAGATGCTTGACGCATCTTAGATGTTTGACACACCTAATTGGTGACGATCCACCTGTCTGGGCGTTGAATCGGGCTTTTGGTAAGGTAAGCATTTGACATACTGACCCTAGATGCTTGACGCATCTTAGATGTTTGACACACCTAATTGTTGACGATCCACCTGTCTGGGCGTTGAATCGGGCTTTTGATAAGGTAAGTATTTGACATACTGACCCTAGATGCTTGACACATCTAATTGATGACGATCCACCTGTCTGGGCGTTGAATCGGGCTTTTTGTTGGAATATGCTTGACGCATGTCACTTGATGCGATGGATGCTTGACGCGATGGTTGCTTGACGCTATGGATGCTTGACGCAATGGTTGCTTGACGCTTTAAGATATGCTCGACGCACTTAATTTGGATGCATTGGTAGATGGTAAGCGAAATTCAAACACTCAACATGTTTGATCTAATTCTTGAAAGTAGGCACTTGACGTGCCTTACGCATTTTAATTCCTGCAAGAGGGTTAGTGAAAGCATTTGCATAACAACATACATTCACTTAAGAATTTGTTTGTTCAAGACGATCAATGTGCACTCGACTCCAAGAATCAGCGGGGAGAATGAGTTCTATTATGTGAGGATTGAAAATTGTTTGTGATTTAGATTTTGGTTTTGAAGACCAACTCGTGAGGTTCATCTAAAGATCGAATGAGACAATCGTCTAATAGGATTCCGTTGAGATAACCCAAGTTCAACACTAAGGTTCAGGATACTTCAAGGATTTTTTCGTTGTCGCAGGACTTTTTCATCGTCAAGCCCCAAGTTTCTCATGTGATGATCATTGACTGACCAAGGTCTATACCACTCCAATGGCTTTTGTTATGTAGAACTGATGCTGTCTAACCTAAAGCACATATTTTCCAAGGCTTCTCTTGACACTAAGCCCCAAGACTTCTTGTATGTTGTATATGACTTCGTGAGACTGCGTGAATCGAAGAAGGATCCCCTCCTTTTTCCCTTTGATTTTTTTTTTGTGACGCACCCTGGTTTTTGCCTAGACTGCCCTTTCGGGTTTTCAATCTAGCGGGCATCTCTTTTGCGTCTTTTGTTTTTGTGCTCTAACTTTTGCCTAGGCCGCTCTTTACGAGTTTTCAACCTAGCGAGCTATTCTCTTTTTTTTTTTTGAAAAGTATGTGTACTCGAAGGTGACTCAGTTGGAAGAATCTCATTAAGGAAAAAAATGAGATCTCAAGTTTAGTTGAGGAGAGACGGACTCTATTTTTTGGAAGATGATCCAAGCATTGACTCTTTTGGGGTGTGTATTCTCTAATGATGAGAGTGAGAAACGAAGAGGAAAGCCCCTAATGCAGATTTGATTACTCTCGAGAGTTTGAGTAGGGATTGACTGGGGGAGGAAAGGTTAGGAAGCCCCAGTTTTGATGCTTGGATTTCAAGAGTGTGTATGAGAATGGCTAAGAGGAAGCCCCTAGACTCAACAAAGAACGCTATATGGCTCAAAGGTCTAGAAAAGTTGCTCTACTTTTAATGGACCTTGTATCATCTAGAAATTTCTTAACGAATTTGAAAAGAAAGCCAATCATTAGTATGAATTAAGGCTAAACATTTCTCTTTATGGATTGATGTTGAAAGTCTTCTTCATTTGCGTTGCCATTCGGGCTTCATTGTAAGAGGATGTTGAGGGATCCTCTTTTCTTCATTGATATCACTTGACTCTTCTTCTTTGCGGGAGAGTCCTTCTTGCCTTTGTTGAAATTTCATCCTTGTTGTGGGGCGATGAAGGCTTGAGAGTTTTTCTCTTTTTTTTTTTTTGATGCTCTATTTTTGCCTAGGACGATTTGAGGAGTTTCGACCTAGCGAGCTTTTTATTTTTGTACTCTCAAAGCCTTGAATTGAGTAGCCCCACTTTTCTTGGGATGAATGTTGATAGCAGCGCCTTTGGCTTCCTTCGTTTGTTGATCTTCAACTTTCAACATGAGTAATGTTTAGCCTTAAGCCTTCTAAGGATACTTTTCATTTCAAACTTGTTTAGAAGCTTCTATCTTTCGTGATGATTTAAGGAATGAGGGTCCACTATTCAACATAGATCAAATGATACTCATAAAGAAGAACAACTCTTGGGAAAGTGTTTAGGGTAAAGAGATAACTTTTATTGATAAGGAAATTCGAAACAGACTCGATAGTTTACTTGACACAAACTAGAGAGGATAGAGATGGACTAGAAAGACAGAACGACTCTTCGAGAACATACTAGGAAATTTACCTAATCTATGTTTTTTTTTCTTCTTTTCTTTTTTTTTTCAAAGGAAAAAGGGAGAGGACAATCGGAGCCCCAAGGTGGTGATGCTTCAGTTGATCTTGCCGGCTTCATACAAGTCTTGGATGGCATCCCTCAAATTGTAGCAATTGTTGGTGTCATGACCACTAAACTGATGGTAATCGCAAAATTTGTCGTGGTCCCAATCTTCCCTCATTTTCTTTGGATGATAGTCTTCCATTGGCTTCAGTTTTCCTTGGCCTACTAGATCATCGAACATTTCCTTAAGAGTAGCCCCACCAAAATCATGATAGGTACGACCGGTGCTCCCCTTTGTTGGACAATTCTCCTTTTCTGAATTCTTTTTAAGAAGGATAAATGCATCAACTCTAAGGCCCGATTTATGGAGTTCGAGGAAACTAGGGAAGTAATTGCCGGCAAGCTTCTCTTGGTATTCTTCGCGGAGGCATTGAAGTAGGATATGAATTTGTTCGTCTAGGCTTGGCCTATCAACGATTTCAGTCAGTTTGATCCTCCATCTTTTGACGAAGTCTGCGAATGATTCATTCGGAAGTTGCTTGGTTTGCTCAAGGTCTCTCCTAGTAGTGCGGTAGGTAGTGTTGTCCTCAAATTGTTCTTGGAAGGCACGACTGGCGAGTGGCCAATCAAGCCTTGTGGAGAGTGGAAGAGTCATGTACCAATCTCTAGCGGCACCATCGAGGGTTTGAGGGAAGCATTGAACTAGCAAGTTGTCATCGACACCCATAGGTAGCATGGACCAAGAGTAGGTTTCCAGATGTATTTTTGGACAAGTAGTACCATTGAATTTTGCAATGTCGGGTGCTTGTACTTTCTAGGAAGCTTTGACATGGATTGACGAAGGGTGTCATAGTCGATAGAGAGCGAGTCTCCCTTGCTCACATCGAGGGATGCAAGTTTCTTTTCTAGCATTGCCATGGTGAGGGGTTCGTCCTTGCTTTCCCTCTTTCTTTCTTTCTTGGAAGCATAACTCTCATTGTCGGAGGAGGAAGATGATGAGCTAGACTCATACACCTTTTTCTTGTGCTTGCGGTGCCTTTTAGCTTTCTTAGTGTATGATACTTCGTCATCGGAAGAGGACTCATTCTCTTTCTTCTTTGAGCTTAATTCGGCCAATTGTAGTTTCATGGCTTGGAGTTCGTCAACCATGGCTTTCATTTCCCCGGCTTGGATTCTTCTTTCAAGTTCTAATCGGGCCTCCATTTCATCGGCTTGGGCTTGTAGCATTTCTTCATATCGAATCCTTTGATCCTCAATTTCCTTCTTGAGTGCTTCAGAATTCATCGTGTCGTAAGGAAATTGAGTTGTTACCATTGGAGAGGTAAGGGAGCTTGACGACCTTAGAGATGAACTAGAGATATCTCGACGAGACGCCTTTTCGAATATTAGCCCCAAACGATCCTAGATGGAGAAAAGGATGATGGTTAAAATTACCTCACGAGCGATTTTTTTTTTGAAGTTTTTATTTTTATTAGAGACGGAGTTTTGACTCAAGGAGGGAGCGCACATCGATCATCAATTACAAACACAGATTCTGCAAATAAAATCTCGCGCGAGACAAGGTCATCTCGCACGAGACAACCATTCGGAAAGATGGATTTTTCCTAAATTCATGGTCGGACGGATAAAGATCCGTTTTCTATCTAGCATCCTAGGTAAAGCTTGCAGGCATACGTAATTCGAACCAAACCTAGGGACTCGGTAATTAACCATTCTTTGTACAATAAAGCCACGTAAAATTGACTGGAAGGATTTTTTTTTTTTTCTTTAAAGGGACTTCCGAAAGGGTCATTCCGAAGGGACTTTTTCTTTTTCCGAAGGGACTTTTCCGAATCCTTTCTCGATAGTCAATTTTACATTAACTTTATTTTGGTCAAAGACAAGAAAGATTACCAAGTCGAAACCGACCGGTCACGGAGTGTTCCTAAAAAAGACAATCTACATGATATGTGGCGATGCAGGGCTGGAAGGCTAGGCTCCCCGCGATATGACAATCTAGGTGGATTGAATACGCGGAGTGGGATTGTCCAACTTCGGAGAGACCGGCGACTAGGTGGTTACCGTCATCCAACCTTAGTGTGGGTCCCGGGTTAATCGGGGTATGTAGTGCAATGACAGATATAAATGAGTGCGCGTGTGTGAGAGTCAATCTAGGTGATAGAGTAAAAATAGAGATTTTTTTTTTGAAAAATAAAAGAAAAACCGATAGTGGCCGCACCAAGTGGTTGCCTACGTTTCTCCCAAATTAGGAAGACTCAGGCCGTCGTAGTTCCACATAAAGAGAGATAAAGAGAGATAAATAATTCAATTTACAACTCCCGAATCCCCAATGGACCGGACTTTAATTAAATAAAACCCAATCGCACGCAGTTCATAAATAATAATCAATTATTTAAATGAAATAAAGATTCGAGTTCTACACCTTAAGGGAGGCCTTAAGATGTGGGAACTCTGCAGATAATGAATGCAGGATCCCCTTGCGTGTTCGACTCTCGTCTTGGATTATGAGATGAACGGGAGAAACCAGAAAACAACCAGATTGCCGAGGCGATATCTCGCGCGAGATATGATATCTCGTGCGAGATATGCCTCATCTGAGAGCAGAAAATCGAATTTACAATTTTTTTTTTGAAAACCTCTCTTTTAATTTTGACGCAAGTTTAAGCCTCTTAATTTTAAGTCCCCAGCGGAGTCGCCACTGTAGCGTTGTGAGAAAGAAATTCTGGTTCTTTTTATTTTTATGAGTCGCCACCTATATTATTTGATTGGAAACATAGGAAAACCATTTTGAAAGAGATTTGGGTTCGGGGCTTAGGTTATGAAATGGGTAGGTTTAGAAGGCATCCATTTCACCCAATCCGGAGATCGGTCTTGCTAAAGAAAAGAGAGGTTTTCAATCTTTTTAATAAAATAATTAAAGAAGAACAAATAAACCCTAATCAATTCCTTGATTAGGAATGTCGGATTGTGTGCTTCGAGATCGCCTTCATTGACTGAAGGGACTCTAGGCTAATCCTTTTGATGGGATTACACTACTTTAAAATCAATAGAGAGGTTGAGAAGAGAAACGAAAGTTTAAAGGATGATTACCTTTTGAGAAGAGATTCGGACAGAGTTTCGACTCAAGTTTAGAGTCGAACCTTGATTTGGACAGAGCTTCGCCTCGATCCTTGATTTGGATCTTGATGCGGACGGAGCTTCCCCTTGTTCCCTTGATTCGGGCTTCGATGTTTGTTAATCAACAAGGTTGATGAACAAACTTTGGTAGTTGTTTTGTGAGTGATTTGAAGGAGTCTTTCGTGGAAAGAAACCAACAAAATGTGTGTGTTGTGTGTTTTCTTGATCAAGGATCAGAATTGTCGACCTCCGAAATACTGGAAATCATCCAGTATTTATAGGAGGTTGGAGAGGTGAAGGTGGAGAGGTAAAATCTCCTAGGAAGGTTCCAGAACTCAGTTCTGATTGGATACCCGAATTGATAAGGTTTTATCCAAAAAGAGAGTTTGAAACGGAGAAGGAGAGTGATTTACGCACATCTGTCGAGGGGATATCTCGCGCGAGATATGATATCTCGTGCGAGATAACTAGTCGATGACTATTTTGTCCTCTTCGGTTGTTACGTTAGTCGGTTAGGTCCAAAACTAACGAGGTTAGTTAGAAACTTAACGAAACATGACGAAACTGATATGCTTTCATCAAAACATAAAAGAGAGATGAAGAGTAGTGTAATCATGTAATTATGAGTTCAGAATGGGGTGTCTACAGGAGGACGTTGACTGCTGATTCGTTGTCTACCAATACCCCCAGGGAGAGAAATGGTGTTGAGACGGAGAGTGATGTACAAGGCTTCATTGTGCCCCGAGGCGTCTCCCGACAGGTCTTCGTCACAGAAGGTGAGCATACTACCATACAGTCGGGAATCGTAGATCTGGTCTTTTTCCGGAGAAAGAGAGTCATCAAGCCATCCGTTTCATGTCTTCCTCTTGCGAGGTAAAGCTTTTGGTGGTGCCTCGGGATTGTGTTGAGCTGCTTGCGACGGTGGCCGCCCTTGGTTAGCACGTTGATTGAGTGCGAGTGCCAAGCTGACTTTGACTTTCCTTTGCCGGCTTGTGCCCTGAAGTTGGGCAAATTGAACCTTGGCTGATCCCGCGGGGGATTAGGCTTCTGGCTGGCGGTAAGGTTGTCAAGATTTGAGGTATTTCGGTGTCCTGAGGCCTGTACTTTGGCATCAGTAGGATTTTTCGGCTTTCCCTTTATGCGCTCTAAAGGCTGCGTGGCTGGAGGAAGGGAGGACTGGCTGGAGTAGAGTACGTAGTAATCAAACTTCCCGGATGGCTCTCTGAGTGTACCCACGCTGGTGTCTCCAGCTTCATATCTTTCTCTCAGTTTCTGTTGAGAAGACTTCTTCTTCTGATTTCTGGGAGAATCACCCCTAATCATGTCTTGGAACTCGTACTCAAGGCATTCGGAGCAATCACAAACATCGTAGCTGATGTGGACATTTGATGAGGACCTGGCTGGAAGAGGCGGAGGAACTGGCTCTGCGGCAATCTTCTTTGGCACCCATTCAATGGAGTTCACACTGTTGTTGTTTGGAAAAGGGTTTTCGACTGTATTAGGTCCACGGGGACGCTCCAATTTTCCTTCCTCTATCAAATTCTGAATCTCGTACCGTAACCCCACGCAGTTGTCGGTGGTATGGCCATGATACTGGTGGAAGGCGCAGTACTTGCTTTAGTCAGCGTTGACTACGGGATTCTTGGGTTTGTAGTTTGCAACGGGTTTGAGGAGGCCTTCCTTGATTAACCCTTCCAACATCTTACTCAGCGGCATGTCCAACTTGTCGAAGTGTACGACAGGCTGCTTCGGAGTGGAGTTGTTGCTTTGCGGGACTGGGTTTCTGTTGCCCGACTGCTGTCCCTGATGAATATAGTTGACAGACGTATCTTTCCCTTTGCCGGGGGCCGGTGCGGGATTGAATGCAACTGCTGATCGGTATCTGTATGGCTGTGCAGTGGCCAATTTTTCCTTGAGATCCTTCTCGAACTGTGAGCCGACATTGACCATGGCTCGAAGATCTGGGAAGAAGTGATGGCTGATGAGGGTTTTGATGGACGGCCTCAAGCAAGACTTGAAGATTCGCATCTGTTCATCCTTGGAGAGTGGCTCCATAATCTCGGAGAGTTTCCAACTCCACCTCTTGTAGAATTCTCTGACGCTGTCATCTGCTTTCTGCTCGGTGGTGAATAAGTCCTCACGACTTGTTTCCCACTCTAGGTTGGATCTGTACCGCTCTAGGAAGATGTTACTGATCTGATCCCAGGTATGGCGATCTTCAGGCTTGACCCTTAGGAACCATCGTAACGCTGAACTCTTGAGCGTATGCTGGAAGTGATCGGCCATTTGCTGAAGGGTTGCTCCTTTCGCTCTCATGCCGAGAACGTAGGTCTCAACATGCGTCTGAGGACATTCGGTGCCGTCAAATCGGTCCATCTCTGGCATTCTGAACTTGGCAGGGAGAGGCGTGACCATTCTCGGATCTGTGGATCTGAGCGTTTCTTGCTTTGAAGCCGCTCATGCCGCTTTCGGTGTCTTTCATCCGTTCGACCATCCGAGGCTAAGGTTGGGTCCAGTGGTGGACTTTGAGGCTCGGCGCGGTGCTACCATGTTAGTGGCGGTGATTGGAGGTGGAAGGCTCGATATATGAGGATATATGGGGGCCTTTTCTCGGGCTGTAGTATCGGGGTTTGTCCCCGTGTTTTGGGATTCGTGTATAGGCAATGGGATGAACTCGGGAGGGTATTGGAGGATATTGGCATCTGTTTGAGATGGTCCGGTGCGCCGGTGGTTGTACCGAGTGATGGGAGTAGTGCGGCTTGGCCGTATATGACGGGGTTTCCGAGAGGTGGCAACATGAAGCCTAGGTGTTTGTTTACTTGGTTCGAAGGCATCCCGTAAGTTGGCGGGGGAGGAACCTGGTTGAAGGTTTGAGGAGCTGGTTTCGGGGAATCGTCGTCCTCGATTAGGATGAAAGTACCGTCTGACTGGGGGATAGCTGCTATACCTCGCTCATTCAGAAGCTGTACCACGAAATTCTGCTGATCTTCTTTCTGCCTCTTGTGAACCTCACAAGCTCGGATGGTTTCTTCCAATGTCATATCTGTTACCGGTGGCAGGGGTCCGTCCCTGTCACGATTTCTCGGTGAGCTTGACATGTCGGATATTCTGGCTAAAGGAACTGAGGGAGGGTCAAGAACCTGCCTTCGACGCCGTCGTAATCGTGACTACGGCGAGGCACTGACCCGGAATTCTGAACCACTTTCTGCTCGCTGCAGGGAACGAAAGGCAGGGTTTTGGCTTCGAAAGGATATTTGGCTCAGGTTTTTGGGCTAGTGCAATGTGCAGTTACCGATTAATGTTTACTTAAAACGTATTTTCTCAGAGTCCTAATCGGTTGGAAAAGATCGTGTCTTCTTTTTCGCAACTAACCTAAGGCTCTAATCAGTGGATCTCGTCACTACGTTTATAAGCCCCTCTTTTTCACCTGTAAATTGTCTTCCCGGGATGGACAATCCCGAGTGAGGGTCCTATAAGGCAAGCGAGTTCCATCTACAAAGGAAAAAGCGAACTTAAGGCTAGCTGATCACGCAAACTTCCAATGTATGTGACACACGGGTCACGGTCGAAGTCAACGTCCTTAAGTTAAGGCGGGGATTGTGCCAAAATTTCGGCATGACCTCTCCTGACTCGCTTGTGCGAGGGGCCTTAGCTTTTGGCGTTGGCCAAGTAGTGGCTGGCACGGTGCATACGTTGAGGGTTTGGTGACACGGTGTCACATTGAACCTTCGGGTATATTTTTCGGCAGAGCTCCGTGTCAAAGTCAAGGCTGAAAAGCTCAAGACTTCGGGTCAGGAACGACCTTCGGTCTCAATCTTTCGAGCTTGACTTGTGACGGAACCCGGCTTAAAAAACATACACTCGGGCTTTAAGACACGTACTAAGCCAAAAACCAACCGGGGTCTTGGACGAAATGTGACACGAAGAGTGCATGGCTTACATGGGCTAGGATGGGCTGTTTGGGACGACCCCGTGCGCGCTCGAAAGGTGTACGCGAGACAGCCAGGCAACCGAGCAGTCATCCCGGGTTACGGGTCGTAGTGTACAGTGTACCGAGGTAGTAAGTGCACGTAGAGTGCTTGTACCGAAGCAGCAGTGCAAGTAGTGTGCGGTCACTAAAATTCTTTTTTCTGAGTAAAACATAGATTTTCAGAATGTGTCTTAAAGAATTTTATGCGCAGTTCAGAATGTAGCATGAAAATCAAGTATGAACGGGAATGCACGAACATGTTATGATTTTGAAAGATGAAAATGCAACACCTTTTTGAAAAAACCGTTCGAGGTTCTGAACAACACACGTACACAAAAACGAGGAAGGGTAAACGAAAGTTTGACCCACGGAAGGCTATTTTGAAAATGTCGGCAGTTTTTTAAAAAAGTTATCCTTACTCCCCAGCGGAGTCGCCAACTGAAATTACCCGGGATTTCGCGCGTGGTGAAAGGCGGTTGTCTTTCGCGGATGTTGGTGTTTGAGACCTTTCTTTCGGGAAGGAGAGGAATCGCCACGCGGTTTTGTATTTTGAGCTCAAACGTTGAAAAACGGCTTTAGTGAAAATGGTGTCGTTTTTATTGGTAGCAAAAACTTAGGAAAAGGCTTTGAAAAGGGGTGTCGTTTTTATTGGTAGCAAAAACGTGACAAAAAAGGCTTTTTGAGTACCAAAGATTGTTAGGTTCGGAGGTCACGTTACGTTTCGGGAAGAGTATTTTGAGATCACCCGAAACGCCTCGTATGACGAGTCTTTCTACCTTTCTCAAAAATGTGTGTGTGTGTGTGTGTGTTTGCATTTTGAAATGGGGGCTTGAATGACAAGCTTAATCTTGGTTTGAATGTCAAACGTTGATTTTATGATTCTTTTTGGAAAAAGCGAGCGTTTGAATGACAAACGTCGGTTTTGGAGTTTTTTAGGAAAAGTGATACGAGTGATGATTTTGAACTTTTAACTTAAGTGTCAAATGTTGACTTTTAAAAAAAGAGCGTTTGAATGTCAAACGTCGGATTTTGAGTTTGAAGATGATCGTTTGGATGCCAAACGTTATTTCGCGCATTTTTTGAAAGAGAGTTCGAATGTCGAACTCCGGTTTTGAACCGGGCATTACATTGTTAGCGATTTTACGGGAAAAAAGCATTAAATGATATACGATCGACGAATCGTTTTGCGACTCGGACTTTGATAAGTAAATACTATCACGAGCCAAACGGCTCGGACTCATAAATGACAGTATTTAAAGTGCGGTATCGACGGAATCAAACAACCCGGAATTTAAAGGTGCGTTAAGTAAATTGCATTCAACGGATCAAACTATCCGGACCGTTAAATGACTATCACGAACCAAATGGTTCGGACTATAAAGTTGCGTAAAGTAAATGACGTTCAACGGATCAAACGATCCGGAATTGTAAATGACGTTAAAAGTAAAGGAACGGGGCCGGAACGCCGTTTTAAACCGAGATTACTTCTCTTACGGGAAGAGAAGAGGATCTGGGACTAAAACATATCGGACCCCGTTAGACGGTGACGTCTACATTTCAACAACGTTCGATCGAAATGGTTGTAGCGACTGGCGCGTAAACCGAGACGGAACGAGTGTTTAGGGAGAGAGAGTGTTACCTATGGCTAGGGGTTGACTCTTTTGGCTCGAGAGACATATACGGGATACGATTTAGTGTTTGGAACGGTGTTTCGGGGTTGTTTGGTTTGTATTTGGTTGAAATACGAAGTTTTCATGCGAATCGAGGCAAAACGGGGCTCGGGAGAGGGTGAAACCAGTTTGGGCCGTGGCTATTTGTGAAAATGGATAAGTTTTTTTTTTCTTTGAAATGTTGACAGCCCTCTGTATTTATAGGGTAAATTTGCAAAAGAGTCCGGACGGACTTAACCTGAATTTCAGGGGGTTTTGTGAAACTTTGGAAAATGGGAGGACTTGCTGGCAATTCTGTTTTGCCTGAAAAAGAGTCCGGACAGACTGTGAATGCATCTCAAGGGTATTTTGGTCTTTTCACTCTGAAATCTGATTGATGTTAACCGGAGGGCTGTGGCATGCGTGCCACGTGCCCCTGTGACTCACCAGGGCATGGTTTTTCGTGCCATTATTCCCGGTTTTGTCCGTTTTTTTAGATAACTGTCCGGAAAATGTCTGAAACGCCCCCAGAAAGTGTCAGAAAGTGCATTTTTCAGGAGAAGCTGTACTTTTACGTGCGACGACGTGTGTTGAGTACGCTTTGACGTTGGGATGCACGGGGCAGTCCCGGGACGTCTCGTTGGCTTGAGAACGGGAAGCTTAACGGGTTCCGGTTAACCTGGAGCGGGCCAGTTAACGAATTCCGGTTAACTTTTAACGGATTTTGGCGATCCGGATTTGGGTACTTACACACACGAACCAACCCGCTTGGAAAATGGGAACCAACATGGATCGACCCATTTGTGGTCCAAAAGATCTACTCTGGAGGTGCCATGAAGCTGGCAAACCTAGACGGCAATCCCTTCATGAATCCAGTCAACGGAAGCAAACTTCGTCGATTCTTCGCCTGAAGCAAATCGACTTTTCTGTCTTCCCGTCACTTCAAGAAAATGTCAAACTACGGAGACCTGAGCCCCCCGGTCCGGGGGGAACGTAGGCAGCCTTAATTGGTTCGGTCTAAAAACACACAAAAAAACAAAAAAATTGAATGTCAATCAAGGCTCAGATCAATCCAAATGCAAAATCCAAGAAATCGGATGCCACCAAGGCTCAGACTAGTTTCGATCTACAAAGACAACAAAAGGGCCAAAGCTGGACGCCGCCAAGGCTCAAACAAAAAGCAAGCAAGAGATCTTGTGTCTCGACAAAGCTTTAATAGTAAATCACAAATCACTAACGATTAAAATACTTTTTGATGCGTACAAGCACGGTCTGCTCTCAAGTTCACAACATGCGAAAAGACAGCTTAATACATTTAACAAATAATGTGTCTGCAATGCAATGGAGGGATACTTAGGAGGTCATTCTGCACCACTTGCGCTTGTCCCCTCGCCATTCTTCCCTTTCTTCCCTAGTCCCCGACGAGTCTTCTTTCGCTCCACGTGAGCCAACTCCGTCTCTCTCATTCCGAGATCAGGGGTCCTTCCCGTCGAGTCAAACAACCTAGCAGCTCGCAGAGCTTCATTCGCCCGTGCCTCGGCCCGGACCTCCTCCCTGCGAGTCTGCAAAAGGGGACCTCTCCCCGTCAGTCGGTCAACTCTGGTCTCGTAGTCAAACAAAGCGTCTCCCGTAACATTCCGAGGGTTAGACCAGGCTTCTGCACTTCTAGGGCTGTAGCTAAGGAGGCAACCTTGCCCCAGAATCGCTTCGCGCCTGCTCCCCAAAACCACTTGGGTCTGCCCAACATGCTGCTCGTACCAATCCAGGTACTCGGAGGTCAATACAACATTCTCCCGACGTCGAAGGAGCACCACAGGAGGGAAAGCGGAATACTTCTATACCCTCAGAAAATACAGAAAGGCATCTGGATCTATCATGCAAAAAGAAGCTACCTCCATAGTGGCAATGTCTTCCCAACCCAACAAAGGCTCCTGCCTCATCCCGAACTGCCTGGAAACAAGCGATGGGACATAGAAAGAGGACCAAGACAACCCCGGAACTCTGACAACATAGGAACCTTCCTGAAAGGCTCTCCTAGTCTTAATCCCCCAGTGAGGAACCCACCAGCGGATCTGATGCATACCAAGCTGTGCCATCTATCTCTCCCAAACAGACTGATCCATGTCAAAGACAAGAGGCCATCGAGCGAACGTCCACGGACTAAGAGACGCCGGAGGCTCAGGCATGGCTTGAAGCCTCTCGCTCAACCACAAGGTAAGCAAAACGGGGCTTCCCCCTCGCATGAACCTATCCCCGATTGCCAAGCGATCAATGCCGTGAAGGGTTTCCCCCAAAACCAACAGAGCAATATCCTCACCGGCTCGGCAATGCCCTACCACATCCAGCAAAGCACCGTCGCATACCCCAAGGGAGCTGACCATGAAGAGCGTTGTTATCACGCACAAAGCAAACGCATCCCACGAGACGTCACTCTCCTCATCACCCATAAACCGCTCAGGCAGTGCAGAAACGTCAATATGACCGGAATCAAAGGTCATACTTTGCACTTCTTCCAACGAAGTCCGAAGAAAGCATGCGAGCTTCACGCTCACGGTCGCACCCCCGATCAAAGAAAGCGAGATGGCCTCCACCTCCGGTCCTCCAAGCAAAGCCCAAAAATCCTCAAAGGTAAGCGTAATCTCATTGTAGGAGAAGCTATACACATGCCTCCTAACATCTCAGAACCTTGAAGCAAACCGCAAGAACTCCCAATCAGGAACCAAAGCCTTAAGGGACCAAACCGAGCGGAGTCGAAATCTCACCTCAAAAACTCGTTTATTCTGCCTCATGTGGTGCCTCATCCACATCTCGAGCCGCTCAAGAAAGTATGCTTGCCTCTCCTTTGAAAGCCTCTGCAAAATTCTCGAAACAAACGAAGAATCCATGGCAAAAATGGAGGTTTCTTGAGAAAATGGGGAAGAAGGCTCGAAATGACTGCAAATGAGAGTGAGGAGATAAGGGAAATCCAGATTTTCAGTAACTCTTATCCCCTCCCCAAAAGAAAGAAGTGTCCACGCGGACCACTTTGCATGCATGAAGCGTCCGCGCAGACCACTTTGCATGTATGAAGCGTCCGCGCGGATCACTTTGCAGCCTGGCTAAATTTTTAGCAACTGCAAAACAGTTGCTACCCGCTGCAGGACCTTGCCCCCGACGGCTCAAAAAGCCTTGCCAAAGACATTTTCGGCCCCCATACACTAACCACAAATACACTCCCAGCTCACGCGGCATGCACAAATATAATAAAAATCTAGAAACAATGCCTAGGCCAGTCCCAGGAATCACAAATAAATCGTTACATCTCAAATAAAATACTTTGTTATGCCAAATACGAGTATTTTATTACGGATACAAAATGTCTGTTACAATAAAAAAAAAAAGAAACAAACAAAAGGAGTCCTACTCTGACTCATCATCATCAGCCTCATCAAACGGGAACCCCTGCGTCTCGGCGAACCCGGCAGTCACCTCCTCATCACCAGAAAACCCCCTTCCCCAGCGGACAAAAGTTGAACGCCATCCTTGCGAACCCGTACGAAAATACATATCTCCCAGCAGATAAATCCCGGTCGTCATCGTAAGTCTGAACCCCAAGGCGCAAACGCCTTCGAACACACTTCCTAAGGGACAAATGCCTCCAAAACTAACGAGTCATTTCCCCGGCAGCCATTGTAAGCCCGAACTTTTCCCAAGCGGACACAAATTAAACACAAGGCAAGCACACCTTCCAAAATCTAAACACAAGACAAGACAAGCACGCCTCCCATAAATAAAAACACAAGACAAACACGCCTCCCATAAATCAAAACACAAGACAAGCACACCTCCCACAAATCAAAACAAAAGGCAAGCACGCCTCCCAAAATCAAAACACAAGGCAAGCATGCCTCGCACAAATCAAAACACAAGGCAAGAATGCCTCCCAAAATCAAAACATAAGGCAAGCACGCCTCCCAAAATCAAAACACAAGGCAAGCACGCCTCCCACAAATCAAAACACAAAGAAAGCACGCCTCCCAGAATCAAACACAAAAGGCACAAACACTCTCATCCCCAGCATGAGGACAACAACAGGTCCTCTCACCACTTCACTATCAGGACACCACCACATCCTCTCACAACATCACTACAGGATACCACCACCTCCTCATACAAACACAAACCCATATTTTCGTAAGATTACCCATCTTCTAGTAAGATTACACATCTTTTCGTAAGATTACCAAGTATTCCGAACTACGATCATGCTTGATTCCATTTGGGATACGTAGGAATCTTGTCAAAGGGTCCAGCCATCCGACCCAAGCGGTCACCTTAGAACACCACCACGTCCTCACAACCGACCTCAGCGGTCACCTTAGGATACCACCATGTCCTCATACACGAAAAATCCAAGTATTCCGAACTACGATCAGGCTTGATTCCCATTTGGGATATGTAGGAATCCTGTTAAAGGGTCCAGCCATCCAACCCAAGCGGTCACCTTAGGACACCACCACGTCCTCACAACCGACCTCAGCGGTCACCTTAGGACACCACCACGTCCTCATACACGAAAAATCTAAGTATTCCAAACTACGATCAGGCTTGATTCCCATTTGGGATACGTAGGAATCCGGTCAAAGGGTCCAGCCATCCACCCAAGCGGTCACCTTAGGAAACCACCACGTCCTCACATTTGACCCAAGCGGTCACCTTAGGACACCACCACGTCCTCACAACCGACCTCAGCGGTCACCATAGGACACCACCATGTCCTCATACACGACAAATCCAAGTATTCCGAACTACGATCAGACTTGATTCCCATTTGGGATACGTAGGAATCCTGTCAAAGGGTCCAGCCATCCGACCCAAGCGGTCACCTTAGGACACCACCACATCCTCACAACCGACCTCAGCGGTCACCTTAGGACACCACCACGTCCTCATACATGATAAATCCAAGTATTTCGAACTATGATCAGGCTAGATTCCCATTTGGAATACGTAGGAATCCTGTCAAAGGGTCTAGCCATCCGACCCAAGCGGTTACCTTAGGACACCGCCACATCCTCACATCCGACCCAAGCGGTCACCTTAGGACACCACCACGTCCTCACACCCGGCCTCATCGGTCACCTTATGACACCACCACGTCCTCATACACGACAAATCCAAGTATTCCGAACTACGATCAAGCTTGATTCCCTTTTGGGATATGTAGGAATCATATCAAAGGGTCCAGCCATTCGACCCAAGTGGTCACCTTAGGACACTACCACTTCCTCACAACCGACCTCACTGGTCACCTTAGGACACCACCACGTCCTCATACACGACAAATCCAAGTAATTCGAACTACGATCAGGCTTGATTCCCATTTGGGATACGTAAGAATCCTGTCAAAGGGTCCAGCCATTCGACCCAAGCGGTCACCTTAGGGCGTCACCACGTCCTCACAACCAGGCCTCGGCCCGGTCACCTTATGACACCACCACGTCCTCATACACGACAAATCCAAGTATTCCGAACTACGATCAGGCTTGATTCCCATTTGGGATACGTAGGAATCCTGTTAAAGGGTCCAGCCATCCGACCCAAGCGGTTACCTTAGGACACCGCCACATCCTCACATCCGACCCAAGCGGTCACCTTAGGACACCACCACGTCCTCACAACCGGCCTCATTGGTCACCTTAGGACACCACCACTTCCTCATACACGACAAATCCAAGTATTCCGAACTATGATCACGCTTGATTCCCATTTGGGATACGTAGGAATCTGTCGAAAGGGTCCCGACCATCCGACCCGACGGTTACCTTAGGACACCACCACGTCCTCACAATCCGACCCTAGCGGTCACATAATAGGACACCACCACGTCCTCACAACCGGCCTCATCGGTCACCTTAGGACACCACCACATCCTCATACACGATAAATCCAAGTATTCCGAACTACGATCAGGCTTGATTCTCTTTTGGGATACGTAGGAATCCTGTCAAGGGTCCAGCCATCCGACCCAAGCGGTCACCTTAGGACACCACCACGTTCTCACAACTGACCTTAGCGGTCACCTTAGGACACCACCACGTCCTCATACACGACAAATCCAAGTATTCCGAACTACGATCAGGCTTGATTCCCATTTGGGATACGTAGGAATCCTGTCAAAGGGTCCAGCCATCCGACCCAAGCGGTTACCTTATGACACCACCACGTCCTCATATCCGACCCAAGCGGTCACCTTAAGACACCACCACGTCCTCACAACCGACCTCATCGGTCACCTTAGAACACCACCACGTCCTCATACACGACAAATCCAAGTATTTCGAACTACGATCGGCTTGATTCCCCACTTTTGGGATACGTAGGAATCTGTCAAAGGTCCAGCCCATACGACCCAAGCGGTCACCTTAGGACACCACCACGTCCTCACAACCGACCTCGGCGGTCACCTTAGGACACCACCACGTCTTCATACACGACAAATCCAAGTGTTAGAACTACGATCGCTTGATTCCCATTTGGAATACGTAGGAATCCTGTCCAAAAGGTCTCGCCATCCGACACAAGCGATCACCTTAGAGACACCACCACGATCCTCACAACCGAGCCTCGCCGGTCACCTTCGGAACACCGACACGTCCAATTCCTCACGCTTAGAAAGATTTACCACCATCGGCTCCTCCCAACCGACCTTACGCCGGTTTCACCTCAGGACACCACCACGTCCTCTCACTCACTATCACCCTTAGGACACCACCACGCCCCTCACATCCCGAGCCTCAACACGGTTACCTTTACTTCTCCCAACAAGTGATCCGCATCAGACCCTTATGCTTATCGTCGACCCCACTTCCTCCATAAGCGCCAGCGTCGCCGAGGGGCTTCGTGAATTACCCACAATCCGGATCGCTCCCTCATCCGACACACGGGAAACACGAGTTTCTGACTCACACGAATATGATCCCGAAGACATGTAACCTCCAAAAGGTCCCAGAAACCACCAACCAAACCAAGGTACGACCCTACGTGATAAAAATAAAAGCAGTAGGACTTTTTGAGAATTTTGCAAAAATGGCTTCCACCCTTCGCAGAATGTCCGTGCGAACCTGATTTTATGCGTGGTGACTTAACTTCATTGCAAAATCCCCTTAAGAGTCCACCAGTATTCCCTCAAATCCCGGAACACCAAATATTGGCCTTTTGCAAAACAATCCGTGTGGACCACTTTGGCAGGTTTTCTTAGGCCTATAAATAGAGGGATTCCCCTCTCACTTTTTCTTCACACCTCCTTTCTTCTCCTCTCTCCCCAAACCCTTCAGGCTAGGTCATCGTAATCGAATCGAATATCATCGTATTTGATTTGATTCGTGAAAAATATTCGAATATTCGTATTCGATTCTTATTCGAATATAAAAATTGATTCGTATTCGATTAGAAATTGATTATTCGAGTTATTCGATTTCGAATTCCGGTATTCGATTCGAGTTATTCGCCCAGATAATATATACATATATATATATATATATATGTATATATATATATATATATATATATATATATATATTTAATTTGTATATTAAATATATATATATATATTAATATATATATATATATATATATATATATATATATATATATATATATATATATTAATATATTTAATATATATATTAAATATATATATATATATATATTCGAATAATATTCGCGAATACTTTCGAATCGAATATCGTGAAAAGATTATTATTCGAATTCGAATACTTATCGAATCAACATAAAAATTCGAATGGTCGGAATTCGTATTTTTTGAATACGAACACTAATACTCGAATCGAATATCGGAATCGAATCAAAAAGTTCGATTCGTTTACAACCTTACTTCCGTGCTCCTCTAAGTCCTTTCAAGGCAATCTCGGTCCCTTTTGGTCCTTCCCGGGGCCTTCCGAGCCCTCTCGAGGTGCACTCCGAAGCCCCGCCGAGCCGCCTCCCGAGATGCTCTCGAGCTATCCCGAGGCAACTCCCGAAGCATCTCCTCCGAAGCCCCGCGCTGCTCACATCCCGAAGCCCCCCGCTGGGCCCATCCCGAGCCATTCTCAAGCATTCCAAGTGGGCAACCCGAGGCACGACAGACACTCCGCCCTGAGTACAACCAACAATCCCGAGGCATGCCGAACCTCCGCCCGAGTACAAGCGATGAGAGATGTGTTTTTACACATCTAAATTA